>OX101809.2:34254329-34321519 GCA_944452925.2 Chrysolina oricalcia | reverse complement strand
AAATGAAAAGAAATGAAAAGAAATGAAAAGAAATGAAAAGAAATGAAAAGAAATGAAAAGAAATGAAAAGAAATGAAAAGAAATGAAAAGAAATGAAAAGAAATGAAAAGAAATGAAAAGAAATGAAAAGAAATGAAAAGAAATGAAAAGAAATGAAAAGAAATGAAAAGAAATGAAAAGAAATGAAAAGAAATGAAAAGAAATGAAAAGAAATGAAAAGAAATGAAAAGAAATGAAAAGAAATGAAAAGAAATGAAAAGAAATGAAAAGAAATGAAAAGAAATGAAAAGAAATGAAAAGAAATGAAAAGAAATGAAAAGAAATGAAAAGAAATGAAAAGAAATGAAAAGAAATGAAAAGAAATGAAAAGAAATGAAAAGAAATGAAAAGAAATGAAAAGAAATGAAAAGAAATGAAAAGAAATGAAAAGAAATGAAAAGAAAGAAATGAAAAGAAATGAAAAGAAATGAAAAGAAATGAAAAGAAATGAAAAGAAATGAAAAGAAATGAAAAGAAATGAAAAGAAATGAAAAGAAATGAAAGAAATGAAAAGAAATGAAAAGAAATGAAAGAAATGAAAAGAAATGAAAAGAAATGAAAAGAAATGAAAAGAAATGAAAAGAAATGAAAAGAAATGAAAAGAAATGAAAAGAAATGAAAAGAAATGAAAAGAAATGAAAAGAAATGAAAAGAAATGAAAAGAAATGAAAAGAAATGAAAAGAAATGAAAAGAAATGAAAAGAAATGAAAAGAAATGAAAAGAAATGAAAAGAAATGAAAAGAAATGAAAAGAAATGAAAAGAAATGAAAAGAAATGAAAAGAAATGAAAAGAAATGAAAAGAAATGAAAAGAAATGAAAAGAAATGAAAAGAAATGAAAAGAAATGAAAAGAAATGAAAAGAAATGAAAAGAAATGAAAAGAAATGAAAAGAAATGAAAAGAAATGAAAAGAAATGAAAAGAAATGAAAAGAAATGAAAAGAAATGAAAAGAAATGAAAAGAAATGAAAAGAAATGAAAAGAAATGAAAAGAAATGAAAAGAAATGAAAAGAAATGAAAAGAAATGAAAAGAAATGAAAAGAAATGAAAAGAAATGAAAAGAAATGAAAAGAAATGAAAAGAAATGAAAAGAAATGAAAAGAAATGAAAAGAAATGAAAAGAAATGAAAAGAAATGAAAAGAAATGAAAAGAAATGAAAAGAAATGAAAAGAAATGAAAAGAAATGAAAAGAAATGAAAAGAAATGAAAAGAAATGAAAAGAAATGAAAAGAAATGAAAAGAAATGAAAAGAAATGAAAAGAAATGAAAAGAAATGAAAAGAAATGAAAAGAAATGAAAAGAAATGAAAAGAAATGAAAAGAAATGAAAAGAAATGAAAAGAAATGAAAAGAAATGAAAAGAAATGAAAAGAAATGAAAAGAAATGAAAAGAAATGAAAAGAAATGAAAAGAAATGAAAAGAAATGAAAAGAAATGAAAAGAAATGAAAAGAAATGAAAAGAAATGAAAAGAAATGAAAAGAAATGAAAAGAAATGAAAAGAAATGAAAAGAAATGAAAAGAAATGAAAAAGAAATGAAAAGAAATGAAAAGAAATGAAAAGAAATGAAAAGAAATGAAAAGAAATGAAAAGAAATGAAAAGAAATGAAAAGAAATGAAAAGAAATGAAAAGAAATGAAAAGAAATGAAAAGAAATGAAAAGAAATGAAAAGAAATGAAAAGAAATGAAAAGAAATGAAAAGAAATGAAAAGAAATGAAAAGAAATGAAAAGAAATGAAAAGAAATGAAAAGAAATGAAAAGAAATGAAAAGAAATGAAAAGAAATGAAAAGAAATGAAAAGAAATGAAAAGAAATGAAAAGAAATGAAAAGAAATGAAAAGAAATGAAAAGAAATGAAAAGAAATGAAAAGAAATGAAAAGAAATGAAAAGAAATGAAAAGAAATGAAAAGAAATGAAAAGAAATGAAAAGAAATGAAAAGAAATGAAAAGAAATGAAAAGAAATGAAAAGAAATGAAAAGAAATGAAAAGAAATGAAAAGAAATGAAAAGAAATGAAAAGAAATGAAAAGAAATGAAAAGAAATGAAAAGAAATGAAAAGAAATGAAAAGAAATGAAAAGAAATGAAAAGAAATGAAAAGAAATGAAAAGAAATGAAAAGAAATGAAAAGAAATGAAAAGAAATGAAAAGAAATGAAAAGAAATGAAAAGAAATGAAAAGAAATGAAAAGAAATGAAAAGAAATGAAAAGAAATGAAAAGAAATGAAAAGAAATGAAAAGAAATGAAAAGAAATGAAAAGAAATGAAAAGAAATGAAAAGAAATGAAAAGAAATGAAAAGAAATGAAAAGAAATGAAAAGAAATGAAAAGAAATGAAAAGAAATGAAAAGAAATGAAAAGAAATGAAAAGAAATGAAAAGAAATGAAAAGAAATGAAAAGAAATGAAAAGAAATGAAAAGAAATGAAAAGAAATGAAAAGAAATGAAAAGAAATGAAAAGAAATGAAAAGAAATGAAAAGAAATGAAAAGAAATGAAAAGAAATGAAAAGAAATGAAAAGAAATGAAAAGAAATGAAAAGAAATGAAAAGAAATGAAAAGAAATGAAAAGAAATGAAAAGAAATGAAAAGAAATGAAAAGAAATGAAAAGAAATGAAAAGAAATGAAAAGAAATGAAAAGAAATGAAAAGAAATGAAAAGAAATGAAAAGAAATGAAAAGAAATGAAAAGAAATGAAAAGAAATGAAAAGAAATGAAAAGAAATGAAAAGAAATGAAAAGAAATGAAAAGAAATGAAAAGAAATGAAAAGAAATGAAAAGAAATGAAAAGAAATGAAAAGAAATGAAAAGAAATGAAAAGAAATGAAAAGAAATGAAAAGAAATGAAAAGAAATGAAAAGAAATGAAAAGAAATGAAAAGAAATGAAAAGAAATGAAAAGAAATGAAAAGAAATGAAAAGAAATGAAAAGAAATGAAAAGAAATGAAAAGAAATGAAAAGAAATGAAAAGAAATGAAAAGAAATGAAAAGAAATGAAAAGAAATGAAAAGAAATGAAAAGAAATGAAAAGAAATGAAAAGAAATGAAAAGAAATGAAAAGAAATGAAAAGAAATGAAAAGAAATGAAAAGAAATGAAAAGAAATGAAAAGAAATGAAAAGAAATGAAAAGAAATGAAAAGAAATGAAAAGAAATGAAAAGAAATGAAAAGAAATGAAAAGAAATGAAAAGAAATGAAAAGAAATGAAAAGAAATGAAAAGAAATGAAAAGAAATGAAAAGAAATGAAAAGAAATGAAAAGAAATGAAAAGAAATGAAAAGAAATGAAAAGAAATGAAAAGAAATGAAAAGAAATGAAAAGAAATGAAAAGAAATGAAAAGAAATGAAAAGAAATGAAAAGAAATGAAAAGAAATGAAAAGAAATGAAAAGAAATGAAAAGAAATGAAAAGAAATGAAAAGAAATGAAAAGAAATGAAAAGAAATGAAAAGAAATGAAAAGAAATGAAAAGAAATGAAAAGAAATGAAAAGAAATGAAAAGAAATGAAAAGAAATGAAAAGAAATGAAAAGAAATGAAAAGAAATGAAAAGAAATGAAAAGAAATGAAAAGAAATGAAAAGAAATGAAAAGAAATGAAAAGAAATGAAAGAAATGAAAAGAAATGAAAAGAAATGAAAAGAAATGAAAAGAAATGAAAAGAAATGAAAGAAATGAAAAGAAATGAAAAGAAATGAAAGAAATGAAAAGAAATGAAAAGAAATGAAAGAAATGAAAAGAAATGAAAAGAAATGAAAAGAAATGAAAGAAATGAAAAGAAATGAAAAGAAATGAAAAGAAATGAAAAGAAATGAAAAGAAATGAAAAGAAATGAAAAGAAATGAAAAGAAATGAAAAGAAATGAAAAGAAATGAAAAGAAATGAAAAGAAATGAAAAGAAATGAAAAGAAATGAAAAGAAATGAAAAGAAATGAAAAGAAATGAAAAGAAATGAAAAGAAATGAAAAGAAATGAAAAGAAATGAAAAGAAATGAAAAGAAATGAAAAGAAATGAAAAGAAATGAAAAGAAATGAAAAGAAATGAAAAGAAATGAAAAGAAATGAAAAGAAATGAAAAGAAATGAAAAGAAATGAAAAGAAATGAAAAGAAATGAAAAGAAATGAAAAGAAATGAAAAGAAATGAAAAGAAATGAAAAGAAATGAAAAGAAATGAAAAGAAATGAAAAGAAATGAAAAGAAATGAAAAGAAATGAAAAGAAATGAAAAGAAATGAAAAGAAATGAAAAGAAATGAAAAGAAATGAAAAGAAATGAAAAGAAATGAAAAGAAATGAAAAGAAATGAAAAGAAATGAAAAGAAATGAAAAGAAATGAAAAGAAATGAAAAGAAATGAAAAGAAATGAAAAGAAATGAAAAGAAATGAAAAGAAATGAAAAGAAATGAAAAGAAATGAAAAGAAATGAAAAGAAATGAAAAGAAATGAAAAGAAATGAAAGAAATGAAAAGAAATGAAAAGAAATGAAAAGAAATGAAAAGAAATGAAAAGAAATGAAAAGAAATGAAAAGAAATGAAAAGAAATGAAAAGAAATGAAAAGAAATGAAAAGAAATGAAAAGAAATGAAAAGAAATGAAAAGAAATGAAAAGAAATGAAAAGAAATGAAAAGAAATGAAAAGAAATGAAAAGAAATGAAAAGAAATGAAAAGAAATGAAAAGAAATGAAAAGAAATGAAAAGAAATGAAAAGAAATGAAAAGAAATGAAAAGAAATGAAAAGAAATGAAAAGAAATGAAAAGAAATGAAAAGAAATGAAAAGAAAGAAATGAAAAGAAATGAAAAGAAATGAAAAGAAATGAAAAGAAATGAAAAGAAATGAAAAGAAATGAAAAGAAATGAAAAGAAATGAAAAGAAATGAAAAGAAATGAAAAGAAATGAAAAGAAATGAAAAGAAATGAAAAGAAATGAAAAGAAATGAAAAGAAATGAAAAGAAATGAAAAGAAATGAAAAGAAATGAAAAGAAATGAAAAGAAATGAAAAGAAATGAAAAGAAATGAAAAGAAATGAAAAGAAATGAAAAGAAATGAAAAGAAATGAAAAGAAATGAAAAGAAATGAAAAGAAATGAAAAGAAATGAAAAGAAATGAAAAGAAATGAAAAGAAATGAAAAGAAATGAAAAGAAATGAAAAGAAATGAAAAGAAATGAAAAGAAATGAAAAGAAATGAAAAGAAATGAAAAGAAATGAAAAGAAATGAAAAGAAATGAAAAGAAATGAAAAGAAATGAAAAGAAATGAAAAGAAATGAAAAGAAATGAAAAGAAATGAAAAGAAATGAAAAGAAATGAAAAGAAATGAAAAGAAATGAAAAGAAATGAAAAGAAATGAAAAGAAATGAAAAGAAATGAAAAGAAATGAAAAGAAATGAAAAGAAATGAAAAGAAATGAAAAGAAATGAAAAGAAATGAAAAGAAATGAAAAGAAATGAAAAGAAATGAAAAGAAATGAAAAGAAATGAAAAGAAATGAAAAGAAATGAAAAGAAATGAAAAGAAATGAAAAGAAATGAAAAGAAATGAAAAGAAATGAAAAGAAATGAAAAGAAATGAAAAGAAATGAAAAGAAATGAAAAGAAATGAAAAGAAATGAAAAGAAATGAAAAGAAATGAAAAGAAATGAAAAGAAATGAAAAGAAATGAAAAGAAATGAAAAGAAATGAAAAGAAATGAAAAGAAATGAAAAGAAATGAAAAGAAATGAAAAGAAATGAAAAGAAATGAAAAGAAATGAAAAGAAATGAAAAGAAATGAAAGAAATGAAAGAAATGAAAAGAAATGAAAGAAATGAAAAGAAATGAAAAGAAATGAAAAGAAATGAAAAGAAATGAAAGAAATGAAAGAAATGAAAGAAATGAAAGAAATGGAAAGAAATGAAAGAAATGAAAGAAATGAAAAGAAATGAAAAGAAATGAAAAGAAATGAAAAGAAATGAAAAGAAATGAAAAGAAATGAAAGAAATGAAAAGAAATGAAAAGAAATGAAAGAAATGAAAGAAATGAAAAGAAATGAAAAGAAATGAAAAGAAATGAAAAGAAATGAAAGAAATGAAAGAAATGAAAGAAATGAAAAGAAATGAAAAGAAATGAAAAGAAATGAAAAGAAATGAAAGAAATGAAAAGAAATGAAAAGAAATGAAAAGAAATGAAAAGAAATGAAAAGAAATGAAAAGAAATGAAAAGAAATGAAAAGAAATGAAAAGAAATGAAAAGAAATGAAAAGAAATGAAAAGAAATGAAAAGAAATGAAAAGAAATGAAAAGAAATGAAAAGAAATGAAAGAAATGAAAAGAAATGAAAAGAAATGAAAAGAAATGAAAAGAAATGAAAAGAAATGAAAAGAAATGAAAAGAAATGAAAAGAAATGAAAAGAAATGAAAAGAAATGAAAAGAAATGAAAAGAAATGAAAAGAAATGAAAAGAAATGAAAAGAAATGAAAAGAAATGAAAAGAAATGAAAAGAAATGAAAAGAAATGAAAAGAAATGAAAAGAAATGAAAAGAAATGAAAAGAAATGAAAAGAAATGAAAAGAAATGAAAAGAAATGAAAAGAAATGAAAAGAAATGAAAAGAAATGAAAAGAAATGAAAAGAAATGAAAAGAAATGAAAAGAAATGAAAAGAAATGAAAAGAAATGAAAAGAAATGAAAAGAAATGAAAAGAAATGAAAAGAAATGAAAAGAAATGAAAAGAAATGAAAAGAAATGAAAAGAAATGAAAAGAAATGAAAAGAAATGAAAAGAAATGAAAAGAAATGAAAAGAAATGAAAAGAAATGAAAAGAAATGAAAAGAAATGAAAAGAAATGAAAAGAAATGAAAAGAAATGAAAAGAAATGAAAAGAAATGAAAAGAAATGAAAAGAAATGAAAAGAAATGAAAAGAAATGAAAAGAAATGAAAAGAAATGAAAAGAAATGAAAAGAAATGAAAAGAAATGAAAAGAAATGAAAAGAAATGAAAAGAAATGAAAAGAAATGAAAAGAAATGAAAAGAAATGAAAAGAAATGAAAAGAAATGAAAAGAAATGAAAAGAAATGAAAAGAAATGAAAAGAAATGAAAAGAAATGAAAAGAAATGAAAAGAAATGAAAAGAAATGAAAAGAAATGAAAAGAAATGAAAAGAAATGAAAAGAAATGAAAAGAAATGAAAAGAAATGAAAAGAAATGAAAAGAAATGAAAAGAAATGAAAAGAAATGAAAAGAAATGAAAAGAAATGAAAAGAAATGAAAAGAAATGAAAAGAAATGAAAAGAAATGAAAAGAAATGAAAAGAAATGAAAAGAAATGAAAAGAAATGAAAAGAAATGAAAAGAAATGAAAAGAAATGAAAAGAAATGAAAAGAAATGAAAAGAAATGAAAAGAAATGAAAAGAAATGAAAAGAAATGAAAAGAAATGAAAAGAAATGAAAAGAAATGAAAAGAAATGAAAAGAAATGAAAAGAAATGAAAAGAAATGAAAAGAAATGAAAAGAAATGAAAAGAAATGAAAAGAAATGAAAAGAAATGAAAAGAAATGAAAAGAAATGAAAAGAAATGAAAAGAAATGAAAAGAAATGAAAAGAAATGAAAAGAAATGAAAAGAAATGAAAAGAAATGAAAAGAAATGAAAAGAAATGAAAAGAAATGAAAAGAAATGAAAAGAAATGAAAAGAAATGAAAAGAAATGAAAAGAAATGAAAAGAAATGAAAAGAAATGAAAAGAAATGAAAAGAAATGAAAAGAAATGAAAAGAAATGAAAAGAAATGAAAAGAAATGAAAAGAAATGAAAAGAAATGAAAAGAAATGAAAAGAAATGAAAAGAAATGAAAAGAAATGAAAAGAAATGAAAAGAAATGAAAAGAAATGAAAAGAAATGAAAAGAAATGAAAAGAAATGAAAAGAAATGAAAAGAAATGAAAAGAAATGAAAAGAAATGAAAAGAAATGAAAAGAAATGAAAAGAAATGAAAAGAAATGAAAAGAAATGAAAAGAAATGAAAAGAAATGAAAAGAAATGAAAAGAAATGAAAAGAAATGAAAAGAAATGAAAAGAAATGAAAAGAAATGAAAAGAAATGAAAAGAAATGAAAAGAAATGAAAAGAAATGAAAAGAAATGAAAAGAAATGAAAAGAAATGAAAAGAAATGAAAAGAAATGAAAAGAAATGAAAAGAAATGAAAAGAAATGAAAAGAAATGAAAAGAAATGAAAAGAAATGAAAAGAAATGAAAAGAAATGAAAAGAAATGAAAAGAAATGAAAAGAAATGAAAAGAAATGAAAAGAAATGAAAAGAAATGAAAAGAAATGAAAAGAAATGAAAAGAAATGAAAAGAAATGAAAAGAAATGAAAAGAAATGAAAAGAAATGAAAAGAAATGAAAAGAAATGAAAAGAAATGAAAAGAAATGAAAAGAAATGAAAAGAAATGAAAAGAAATGAAAAGAAATGAAAAGAAATGAAAAGAAATGAAAAGAAATGAAAAGAAATGAAAAGAAATGAAAAGAAATGAAAAGAAATGAAAAGAAATGAAAAGAAATGAAAAGAAATGAAAAGAAATGAAAAGAAATGAAAAGAAATGAAAAGAAATGAAAAGAAATGAAAAGAAATGAAAAGAAATGAAAAGAAATGAAAAGAAATGAAAAGAAATGAAAAGAAATGAAAAGAAATGAAAAGAAATGAAAAGAAATGAAAAGAAATGAAAAGAAATGAAAAGAAATGAAAAGAAATGAAAAGAAATGAAAAGAAATGAAAAGAAATGAAAAGAAATGAAAAGAAATGAAAAGAAATGAAAAGAAATGAAAAGAAATGAAAAGAAATGAAAAGAAATGAAAAGAAATGAAAAGAAATGAAAAGAAATGAAAAGAAATGAAAAGAAATGAAAAGAAATGAAAAGAAATGAAAAGAAATGAAAAGAAATGAAAAGAAATGAAAAGAAATGAAAAGAAATGAAAAGAAATGAAAAGAAATGAAAAGAAATGAAAAGAAATGAAAAGAAATGAAAAGAAATGAAAAGAAATGAAAAGAAATGAAAAGAAATGAAAAGAAATGAAAAGAAATGAAAAGAAATGAAAAGAAATGAAAAGAAATGAAAAGAAATGAAAAGAAATGAAAAGAAATGAAAAGAAATGAAAAGAAATGAAAAGAAATGAAAAGAAATGAAAAGAAATGAAAAGAAATGAAAAGAAATGAAAAGAAATGAAAAGAAATGAAAAGAAATGAAAAGAAATGAAAAGAAATGAAAAGAAATGAAAAGAAATGAAAAGAAATGAAAAGAAATGAAAAGAAATGAAAAGAAATGAAAAGAAATGAAAAGAAATGAAAAGAAATGAAAAGAAATGAAAAGAAATGAAAAGAAATGAAAAGAAATGAAAAGAAATGAAAAGAAATGAAAAGAAATGAAAAGAAATGAAAAGAAATGAAAAGAAATGAAAAGAAATGAAAAGAAATGAAAAGAAATGAAAAGAAATGAAAAGAAATGAAAAGAAATGAAAAGAAATGAAAAGAAATGAAAAGAAATGAAAAGAAATGAAAAGAAATGAAAAGAAATGAAAAGAAATGAAAAGAAATGAAAAGAAATGAAAAGAAATGAAAAGAAATGAAAAGAAATGAAAAGAAATGAAAAGAAATGAAAAGAAATGAAAAGAAATGAAAAGAAATGAAAAGAAATGAAAAGAAATGAAAAGAAATGAAAAGAAATGAAAAGAAATGAAAAGAAATGAAAAGAAATGAAAAGAAATGAAAAGAAATGAAAAGAAATGAAAAGAAATGAAAAGAAATGAAAAGAAATGAAAAGAAATGAAAAGAAATGAAAAGAAATGAAAAGAAATGAAAAGAAATGAAAAGAAATGAAAAGAAATGAAAAGAAATGAAAAGAAATGAAAAGAAATGAAAAGAAATGAAAAGAAATGAAAAGAAATGAAAAGAAATGAAAAGAAATGAAAAGAGAAAAATGAAACGAAAGGCCAAGCACTAAACTGTCTGATGCAAACCGGATACGGTGGTACCGGACAGCTTTGGTGAACAGAACGGAGAGGTTTTAGTGGGTAACGGTCTGCTAGAGCAGCTGAGTCCCACACTACCGTCATCTAAGATCCAATTGACGTGTGGAAATCAAGGATTTCTCCTCCACAAAAAAAAGGTTACGTTAGGTTAGGTTAGGTTAGGTTAGGTTAGGTTAGGTTAGGTTAGGTTAGGTTAGGTTAGGTTAGGTTAGGTTAGGTTAGGTTAGGTTAGGTTAGGTTAGGTTAGGTTAGGTTAGGTTAGGTTAGGTTAGGTTAGGTTAGGTTAGGTTAGGTTAGGTTAGGTTAGGTTAGGTTAGGTTAGGTTAGGTTAGGTTAGGTTAGGTTAGGTTAGGTTAGGTTAGGTTAGGTTAGGTTAGGTTAGGTTAGGTTAGGTTAGGTTAGGTTAGGTTAGGTTAGGTTAGGTTAGGTTAGGTTAGGTTAGGTTAGGTTAGGTTAGGTTAGGTTAGGTTAGGTTAGGTTAGGTTAGGTTAGGTTAGGTTAGGTTAGGTTAGGTTAGGTTAGGTTAGGTTAGGTTAGGTTAGGTTAGGTTAGGTTAGGTTAGGTTAGGTTAGGTTAGGTTAGGTTAGGTTAGGTTAGGTTAGGTTAGGTTAGGTTAGGTTAGGTTAGGTTAGGTTAGGTTAGGTTAGGTTAGGTTAGGTTAGGTTAGGTTAGGTTAGGTTAGGTTAGGTTAGGTTAGGTTAGGTTAGGTTAGGTTAGGTTAGGTTAGGTTAGGTTAGGTTAGGTTAGGTTAGGTTAGGTTAGGTTAGGTTAGGTTAGGTTAGGTTAGGTTAGGTTAGGTTAGGTTAGGTTAGGTTAGGTTAGGTTAGGTTAGGTTAGGTTAGGTTAGGTTAGGTTAGGTTAGGTTAGGTTATGTAAGATTAGGTTAGGTTTGGTTGGTCCGATGGACTTGGATAAATCCACCGCCAAAAAAAAAGGTGGATGTATCGAGGTAGGTGGTAACACTTACCTTTCACAGGCCGGTGTGATGCGGAGACGCATAGCCTCTCCACTGGCAACACCGTTGGGTGCCTGCTCGTGGCCGGACTTCCTCTTACAGAACCCAATCGGATCTAGAGGGGGAATCCTCGAGAAAAAACCTCCTGGAGAAACACACCTAGTGTGCAGGGATGGCGGACCCTGGGAGTTCTCTGGCCTATCTTACCTTTCTTCTTCTTGTCTTGGGTAAGATAACTTTATACTTTCCTCTTGGCCTCTCTTGGCGAACTCGCTCTTGTTCTCTTCCGTTTTCCTTCTTACCCTCCACCTATCCTCGCCCAGGGAGTAAACCCTTCCAAAAATCCGAAACCCAAGGTGTCACGCGATCCGTGCTGAGTGGTGAATGGCCAGGCGTTATATGGTCTCGAACGGAGCCGACGAGAGACCTGGCGCATTCTCACCGTATGTAGCCTTACCTCTGCATGCGGGGCTCTGCAGGGGCGGACTACCATTTCCCTAGCTACTCGTGGGACCAGCATGGAGAATAATCACACAAACAAAAAACCAAGAAATCAGTTTGGGGCCACAACAAGGACCTTAGGGCCGCCCCCTATGAGGAGAAATTCCATTCCTGAAACCGGAGTGACCGACCCGAAGGAGGACAGAAAGGAAAAGAGAACCCCCAAACTGTCTAATATAAGTGTAACGGATGTCAAATGGAAAGAAAAACAAGACAAAAAGAGGAAGTGGCAGAGTATCGGGGAAGAACAGGAGCTGAAAGACAAACGGTGGCAGAGAGAAAAACTAAAGAAACTACTAAGGCACGCTGAAACAGCATCTAAAGAGCTAGTGATGAAAACGAAGGATAATCCGGGCGTAGGGAAGGAAATTGCTGAGCTAGCCGGCATTCTTAGAAGCATCACTAGCCAAATAATGACACAAGAGCTCCAGGCTTTTCTCACACAAGACGCCGAGGGAGTGGAAAACACCACGGGGGTCGCGCCTGTGCTCCCGACCAGGATCAATCCTATAACGGACCGAGTATGCACATGCGGTTGCACCTGCCAGTCCTCTAGGCTAACGTTGCCGGAGGACCTAAGGGCTCCCTCCAATTACAGGGATTTTGAGGACTTGGAAAAGCTGAAATGGGAATTGCCTGTGTTTAGCAACACAGGGATCATCGTGGGAAACCCACTTAACACCGTGGACTCGGTGGTGAAGGTGGTCCTTGTGGAGCCGGACGATCCGGAAATGAACTCAAGTATACAGAAACTGTATAAGGAGAAATACTCGGAGCTTCCACAACTTGGAGGGGACATGGAGATACTGGAACAAGTAACAAGGGTGAGAGGCTCAGCTCTCATCACAAGGAGAAAAGCTATAAAAATCATGCTGGACGGTACGCCAATGGGATTATGGGATAAGCTCTGCACTTTAAAGGCAGAGACCATCGGGGACAGCCAGGTGAGCATCCACCACCTCAGGTGTATGAATCTGGACAAACTCCGTAAGATGACGGAGGCTGTTTTCAACGGAGGAGGCACAATGGTGGACATTTACACCACTAGCCAGAACAAAGGGGATCCCAGAGAGATGAACACCTATGGGGTGATTATCAGCGGTGGAAATAAGACGTACAGAGACATCCTAGGAATGGTAAAATCCACGGTCGGAGGCTCCAAAGCAGCAAAGGCCATTAGAGGCATAAGGAGGACACGGTATGGCAATCTTCTTCTCACAGTGGATAAAGACGCAGAGGCACTCGGGCAATTGAAAAAAGCAATCAAGGAGGAGGGGTCCCTCAAAACGAGGAACCTCAAAGCGAGAGGTGACACAGAAGTAATCCACCTACGGGGAATGACTGGGGAAGTCTCCAAGGAGGAGATAGTTGAGGCCATCTCAAAAGCTACAGGGGCGCCGAGGGAGGCATGCGACCTTAGCGATATTAGAAGCCTACAGAGCGACACGGCGGCGGTAACGTTAACCCTACCGAGAGAGTCGGCAAATATCCTCCTCACAATAGACGAGCTGAGGATTGGACTAGTACCCATTAAGGTTGAAAAAAGGATAAACCTGTCCAGCTGTGCCAGGTGCTGGAGCTACGAGCACAATAAAAATGACTGCAATGGCCCGGACAGGGGAAACTGCTGTTTCAGATGTGGAGGGCCAGAACACAGAGCCATAGACTGCAGCGCAAATGAGTTCTGCCCACTATGCGATGAAGAGGGCCACAAATCAGGCAGTACGAAATGCCCAGCCTTCAAAAGGGCCCTCAAGGCGGCCAGAACGGGGCGCAAAACAAAAAAAACATCTCGCGCCACAATCGGCGAAGAAAACGTGTTTTTCGACATAGACAGGGAAAGGTCAGTGAGGGAGAGTACCCCCCTTTATAGAACCGAAGGGCACACAACCAGGGAACAACTCAACGAGACACTCTCCATCCTCACCAAAATTATACAGGGAGACTATGGAAGCCCAAGCAGCAAAGAGAGAAAAGACCAGGAAGGGCAGGACGGCGGGGAGGAGCCGGTCACCAACAACTAAATGCCCCTAAAAATCCTACAATTCAATGCGGATATACGGGTAGCTGCCCACCACTTGTTGAGGAAGACCACTGACGAGGAAAAGATAGATATTGCCCTGGTCCAGGAGCCAAACAAGAAATTGACTAGCACAAATGGCCAATGGATACTCGACACGCTTGGAACCACGGCAGCCTTTTGCTCCAACTCAAGGTGCGAAATCGTCACCCACTCAACTGGACCAGGGTATGTCTGTTTGAATTTCGAAAAGTGGTCGCTATACAGTTGTTATATATCGCCCAACGTGACACTGGAAAGATACAAAGCGTACGTGGACACGGTGATGCAGCATATCACGGACTCCAAGAAAGAGGCTATGGTTGCTGGCGATTTTAATGCGAAGGCGATGTCTTGGAAGGCGGCGACAACGGATATGCGGGACAGCTACCTAGAAGAATGGATCCAGACTCTAAATCTTGTGGTACTAAACGAAGGGGACACTCCGACCTTCGTCAGGGGGGCTCAGGCTTCCTTCATAGATGTCACGTTTGCAACGCAAAACATTAGCAGAAATACACAGAACTGGCGGGTATCTGTGGAGGAAAGCTTGAGTCTTCATAGACACATCTTCTTCGAGGTAAACCACGGGAGATCCCCACCAATGATGGAGTGGAGCGCCGCCCCGCACATTATAGAAACAGTTTTCAAAGATGCGCTCCTACTGATGGAAAGGGACATAGTCGACGTGGAAGGTTTGACTAGGGCTGTGAAAGCAGCCCAGGAGGCTAGCATAGAAAAGCATAGGGATGTGAATCAGAGAACCCAACCGGTCTGGTGGACCGAAGAGATTGCGCAACACAGGCGAATGAGCAATACGGCCAGAAGGAAAGTGTGCCGGGCGAGAGGCAGACGTATGGCTCAGGAAAGGGTAGCAGAACTCGAAGAGGAGTATAAAACAGCCAGGAAGGTGCTGAGGGACTCTATCAAAACATCCCAACGGAACCAATGAAATATCTTGTGCGACAGACTGGAGGACGACCCCTGGGGGCAGATATATAAGAAAGTAACAGGAGCTATGAGTTACCTGAAAACTCCGTACGAACTCCACCAGTCTGTCAGAACACAAATAATCCAGGAACTGTTTCCCAGGGACAACAATAACACCGCTCTTAACATGGGGGACCACGGCTTACCTCCCGCCTTCACTGCAGAAGAACTAAGGCTAGCGACTCTGAGACTAAAGCACAACAAAGCACCAGGTCCGGACGGGATTCTCCCGGAAGCGGTTAAACTGGCGGCAAACACTTGCCCGGAGACTATGCTGGGAATAATGAATAATCTACTGAGAGATAAGTACTTCCCGGAGAAGTGGAAGAAAGCTAAAGTCATCCTGATCCCCAAGGGAAACCCTGCCGACCCTGAGAGGAAGCATAGACCCATTAGCCTCATTGATGTCACAGGAAAATTGTATGAGCAGATGCTCAAAACCAGAATGGAAGCAGAGCTGGAAGAGAAAAGAGGCATCTCCGAAACCCAGTTTGGTTTCCGAGCAAGGAGATCCACCGCGCAGGCCATAGAATATGTGATATCCAGGGCAGGAGAGGGAGGTGCCACGTGGGGGGCCATCGTCCTGATTGATGTGCGTAATGCTTTCAATACGGCTAAATGGGGGAAAATAATGGAGAGACTGCGTGACCTAGGAATTAGTGGTTACCTGCTGGAGTTGATGGGCAGTTACCTATCAGACAGAACTCTGATATCTGGCAGCTACGAACATGAGAAGACGCAGGGGGTTCCACAGGGCTCAGTAGTTGGACCAACCTTGTGGAATTCCTTGTACGACGGCGTTCTTAGGCTTAATCTCCCACAAGGCTGCTGCACTGCTGCGTATGCGGATGATCTTGCACTGATAGTGAGGGCAGACAAAATGGACGCCCTAAACAACAGGGCAAATGCAGCTCTCATGCTAATTGGGGAATGGATGAGTGCCATCGGCCTGGAAGTCGCCCCTGAGAAGACAGAAGCTATTATTGTCAGAGGGCCCCGTAAAAGGGACGGCATAGCTTTCAACCTCGCAGGAACCCGCATCGTCCCCAAGAAGTTTGTCAAATATCTTGGAGTATGGTTGGATGACAAGCTCATCTTTAATGAACATGTACGCAGGACATGCGAAAAGGCGGACCGGCAGACAGCGGCTAAGACGAAGATATTACCAAATGTTCGCGGACCAGGTACGCATAAAAGGCGGATCCTCTACGGGGTAGTGCAATCGGTAATCCTCTATGCTGCGCCAGTCTGGAAAAGAGCAATGAATGTGGAGACGTACAGACGGATGACAATTGCCACACAAAGGAAAATGCTACTAAGAACGACGGCAGCATACAGGACAGTATCATCGGACGCCGTATGCGTCATAGCAGGAGTCCCCCCTATTGACCTATTGATCAGAGAGAGAGCGCGACTAAACGAAGTGCGAGAGGTATCGGAGGCCACGAAGAAACTGGAAAGGATCTGCACGGTTGAGATCTGGCAAGAGAGATGGGCCACCAATACCCAAAAAGCCCAATGGACAAAAAGGCTCATACCGGATACTAGAACGTGGCTAGAATGCAAGCACAAACACAGGGGAAACAGAATATAGTGGAAAGAAACAGTCACAGAAATCTTGCCTCCCGCGCCTGAAGTTATGTCCCCTGGACAGTACCAGGCATGGGTGCGGCTTAGGGGTGGTTTTAGCCGGTAGGAATCCGGCACTACTGGCTCGTGATGGACACCAAGCGGCCAGTGCGCATGATGCGTTTCCACCCCCACCCCAAAAAAAAAAAAAAAAAAAAAAAAAAAAAAAAAAAAAAAAAAAAAAAAAAAAAAAAGGTTAGGTTAGGTTAACTCCGCCATGGGTGGCGATGTCCTTCGATGAGGAGGGCAGATCCGTTCATGCTGGTCACAAGCCCGGATAAAGGAGGAGTGACCTATCGCTGGGAACCCGGACATTGCACGTCTACCGACCGGCTCTTCCCAGCAACGAATCCCACTTTGCTTCAACATGTCTAGGGTGGATTCGCCTTCCCACTGTCATCTATGATCTATCGGTCGCCCTTGATTAACTCTTGTTCTTTTCCGTCCCCGACGCTATTAGAGCATTCGAGGGTTAGGGTACATTCCTTTCTAGGCTAATTCGCCGAGGAAGTAAACCCTTCCAAAAATCCGCAACCTAAGGTGTTATGCGACCCGTGCTGAGAGGTGGATGGCCAGGCGCCATATGGTCGTGAACGTAGCCACCGGAAACACGGCAAACTTCCGGTGTTGGATGCCTCAGCAGGGCAAGGGCGCACTACCCTGCCGGACTTTGTTTTTCGACCCAACTCGTGGGATAAAAATGGAAGAATCAAAAAACACAAAACAAGAGTACGACGGAGACCCCTTCAGTAGGAAACCGTTAATAGTGCGAAGCCCGACGGGGAGCGGATCCAAAAGCAGCGTTGAGGATGAGACAGTTCAGACTCCCCTAAGTCCCGAAGTCATCACAATAGATGTAGACGCAAACCAGAAAGAGGACCAGGCCGACAGAGAGGAGCAGGGCTCCCTCCCTTCCTCCCTAGGTGGGGAACGATACGAACTCCAAAACACGGATTGGACAGACCTTGAGGAGGAAACGCCACGGAAGAAAAGGAAATTCCTATTATCACCCAAAAAAAGGCAAAAAAAGCGCATCTCCAAAGAACCAGAGATAGATGCACTACAAAGGACCATAGAAAGTCTAGCAGGAAAGACGACACAGTTGATGAAACTCATAAAGGGAAATATAAACACGAAAGTAGAGATAAAGCAGATCTTCAGGGAAATCGATGCAATAGCCACACGAATGAAAGAGCGGGCGAGCTTCTTGGAGGAGCTCAAGATACCGGAAGACACGGGGACAACCACGACAAGTTCATACCTAGGAAATACTAGCATAGGAAGAATAGAAATAATCAATAAAGGTGTAAACACAGACAAGTGCACGATGGTCAACATGGGAACCCAGGTCTCCCAGGAGGACCTCGACAACGACAAGGAGCTGAGAAGAATAGAGGAGAAAACCTCCAAAAAAGAAATAGAGGTGGTACTCATCAAGGATGAGTGCATAGATACCCTCAGGACCATAGCGGACAAGAACTGACCAGAAGAAGTTCACAAAAAGACGAAAATGGAGTACGACGGTACACTGGGACGTAGGCTAAGGGGGGACCTCGCCGTTATAGTCAACCCCGGTATGAAAAGAGACGACAGCGAATGGGAGGACATCAGAACAAGATGCCCGGAGATGGACGGTATCATCAATGAAGGCCTAGTGGATGGCACTATAGACTATATCAACAATGTCACGGAAGTTAAGAGTAGCAGGGGCGGCAGCACCGAGAAAAGCTGCATGACGCTTCTGCTACCTCTGTCCTGGAATGCAGCGGACCCCGGAGGGGACCTCGAAAAGTCTTACAAGCTGATGAGGACACTGAAGGACATACTAGTGCAAAATGAGAAAAAAGAAATAACCATATGGGGAAACCGAGGAAGCCGAAAGCACCCCCATTAGAAAGTGTTGTGAATACGTCTTCGCGGAAGAAGACACGAAGATCACTCTATTGAGACGGGAACCACCAAGGGCAAAAGTTAACCAGACCAAACAAGGTGACAAAGTGATCATCATGGCGGGTGGTAAGATCCGTAAAGGCCTCGGTGTGCATCGAGGACGTAGGCGTTAAGATTAAACAGATGAAGAAAACAGCCAAAGGAGATCTTATGCTAGAGCTAGGAGGGAGGAGAGAATCGGAATTGCTGAAAGATGCAATTAGGGAAAAAGATCCAAACTGCAAAGTCGATATCAAGAGGAAAGAAATTCTGTTGCACCTGAGCGGCATAAACGCTGACCTCAGCGAAGACCAGGTCAAAGAGCGTATCGTGGAAAATAGGCCAGGAGTAGACATGAAGTGTTGATTTTCCGGTGAGAGCACTTTTTAGGGTGCTCTAAACGGATGCCCCCCCCGCCGTAAGGCATAAGGCCGTTTGTACTACCGTCTATCTATCGAGTCCCCTGCCAGGGGAACCCATCCCATCTACCACAACTCCAATTAGCGGGGAAGTCCCTATTTTCTTTGTTTTTTTCCTTTATTTACTTTTCAATATATTATTTAACAATTTCTCGAAAATTTTGAATTTTATCATTTACATCCTTATTCTAGCTTCCGCAGGTCAACCTTGGTCGTCGTCCAGTATCATTTTTTCTCCCCAGTCATTCAGGTACCTGAGCACGTCACTATCAAGTTTTTCTCGTTCTCTGAAGCACGGTGGATAGTCCATTTGTTTTTCGGCTAATAGTCTACTTAGCTGCGTTCTGGTGTCTATTCTCACGTCTAGTGTGCAGTTATTCATAATGTGATCCGTCGTCTCTTCGTCCTGTCCACATTCACACATTCCTGTAACTTGCCGCAATCTAACTCTCTTGTAGTAGGATTGCAAGTGTCCTTGTCCAGTTATCAGCTGCGTCGTTTTCCAGTTTATGTCGATCATGTCCTTATTTACCGTTGGGAAGATGCTGTGGGTTGTGCGTCCAGTCCTTGATGTATCCCAGTGTACTTGCCATTCTTCTTCCGCGTTTATTTTCTTTTCGTGTTTTAGTTCCTTCTTTGTTTTGTGTGTTGTTTGTATCAGAATATCACTGATATGTCTTTTCGCGATTTTCTCTGCCTTTTTTATTCCAATGTGTGTTCTCGTTGTGTGTGTGATAAGTGTTCTTTGATCTCTATCCATCCTGTCTTGTATATATTTCTGTATCTTTACTGTGTTTTCGTTGGTGTTGTGTGGGTTGTTTATCTGTTGTAATGATCTTTCGGAGTCTGTATGTATTACAATATCTTTGTTTTCTTCCTCCGACATTTCCAGTGCTCTCAGTATGGCCAGACTTTCGGCCTCGTGGATGTTGTCCCCGTCATGTATTCTGTTGCCACGGTTTATTCAGTTTTCGTGGTCCTCTGTTCTGGCTACTCCGTAAGCTCTGTGTCGGTCTGGGTTTTGTGTGGCATCTGTGTAAATGTTAACGTGTCCTGTTCGTGTTGCGGACACTTTTCTGTGTATTTTGGCAGGATGTGGTCTATCTATGTGTTTTATTCTATTATATTAGATACTCTGTCTGTGTGTTTGGTAGTGTGTGTGTTCTATGTTGGCTTCGATCTGTACTGGTGTTGTTCCTATGATTGTATATAGTGTGTCCGTTGGGGTGGTTCTATAGGCTTTCGTAATGGCAAGCAAAAAAGGTCTTTCCATTGCTCTCAAGTGTCTCTGTATTCTGCTGTCATGTGTTCGGTGTCCCCATATTGTTGCCCCGTACATGATTATAGGTTTTATTGCATTATTGAATATAGTCTTGAGGACTTCTTTATTCGTGCCCTATTTCCTACCTGCCACTACGAAGAGCTTGTTAGCGATGTCATGTATTTTACTTCTTACTGTTTTTGTGTGCTCAATCCACAGCATCTTCCTGTCTTTCTTGAACCCGAGATATTTAATTGTTTCACTGTTTACTACAGTTTTTCCGTCCATGGTGATATCCGGTGGAGTGTTGTTTGTTGTACTAGTGATGTACATGGCCTCCGTTTTTTCTATGTTGTACTTTAGTTTGTTCTTTTTTGCCCATATTTCGCAAGCTTTCCATACAATCTGCCACCTCCTTTCTATTTGGTTGTGTGATCTGCCTGCTATTAGAAGCACCTGGTCATCCGCGAAGGTTTGGACATTTATTAGTTCGTCCTTTCGTGTTTCCCTGTCCAACGTCTCGAACCAGTCCTCCATGACGATTGTCCATAACATGGCTCCAAGACTTGATCCTTGCGGGCATCCTCTTTCCATGTTTCTTGTCGTTTGCCCACTCGTGATTTGACGGTTTGTCAGGAAGCTGGTGCATAATCTTGTGATGTTATTTGGTATTTGTTTGTGTTGCATTATGTGTTTTATGTTTGGTATCCAAGCTGTATTAAATGCATTGGTAATATCTAATGTTATCTTGTGCGTGTGTAATTTTTGTCTTTTATTGTGTAGTATTGTTTTAATGATGTTTTGTGTTGCATCTATCGTTGAATGTGCCTTTCTGAAACCTAATTGCCTTTTATCTATTTTGTTTGTGGTCTTCATATGATATGTGAGCCTTTGTGTTACTAGTTTGTCGAGTAACTTCCCAAGTGTTGGCAGCAGCGAGATGGGCCTCAATGTATCATTCTTTTTGGGTATCCATTTGATGTCCGCTCTCTTCCATATTGTTGGGAAAATTCCTTCTCTCAGAGCTCTGTTATATATTCCTAGTAGAGGTGTACCTATGGCTTCTACTATGTGCTTAGCTGCTTCGTTGGGCACGCCATCTTCTGCTGCTGCCTTATTTGGTTTAAGTCCATTTGCGATGTCCATCAGCTCCATTAGTGTGAAATCCTCGTCTTCTATCGTGTCGTCTGGGTCATGTTCTTCTATGCTTCTCAATATGTTTGTATTTGTTTGGTCGTTGTCTTCTTCTTTTGGAAAGAATCGGCTGAGAAGTAGTTCGTTTATTTCGTCTTCGCTGGATGTCCAGGTGCCGTCATCTCTCTGTATGGTGTTCATTGTCTTACTTTTGTTCTGGCTGTTGCCTCAGAATTTTGTATGCAATTCCCCATGGGTTGCTTTCTCCTTCCTTTGTTATGTAGTCTCTTATAGATTTTTGTTTTGTTTCTTTCATTTCTTGTTTGTATGTTAGTAGTGATACAACCCCAGTACGAAAACACGCATGCGCATTGACGAAGCTCGCTGGGTTCACCGCGTGACGTTGGGTGTTGCCGGATTTAAAATTGAGGAGTAGAGTTACGGAGGGTGGGACGTTGCCGGTTTTTAAATTTAATTATGCAAGAAAAAAGATATACACGGTGTAGCAACGTAACATGACAGAAAAAACAGTTTGTCAAAAATCGAATTATATACAGGGTGTCTCAAAATACATCGGAAAAATGAATCATCACATCATTGGAGCATCGCATCATTGGGGCATGCAGGGATTCAGAAGTTTTCGTTTTACGTATACAGGGTGTGTCAAAATACATCATTTAAGAAAAAATAAAAATAAATACAGGGTGTCTCATAAACGTGCATCGTGATGGGGTTTGGCATTTAAGAAAAAGATATATACCAGTTGTACCAACGTGCCAGTTGAGACAAAAAATATATACAGGGTGTCTCATAAACGTGCATCGTGACGGGGTCCGTCATTTTTAAAGTGCGATACCAATTCGTTTTCAAGGAATACATCAGAGCCATCTGTCGTTCAATATATACATTAATAATATTTTGGATCTGTACGAATCATCAAAAAATAAACACTTCCGGTTTCAAAAAATTAAGATAGAAGAAAAGTAATAGTCAATTCGGATTACCCACATCGAGGAGAGTCCAAATCTGCAATAAAATGGCTACTTCCGGTCCAAACCGGAAATGACACTCCGGTCGTCCGATTTTGATGATTTTGGCATCAATCGATTCGTTTGGATGTCAAGAAACATTTTTGAGCATTTTCCGAGGTCAAAAGGGCATAGGAGGCTATCTTTGTTATTAGTAAAGTTACAGAAACGTGCGGGTACTCTAAGAAGACAACTTTCATGGGAGATCAAGAAAATAATAGAATTTGCGTACGTCAACTGCCATAAGGGCCGTAAACCGCACATATTAATGTGTTATGTACTTATTGCTTGAATCTTAGAAGCTGATTCGTAAAAGTTTGTCATTTTTCGTTCAGAATGCCACTCAATATATGTGTCTTTGTTAAACATGGCAGCTATGAAAATTGGTATACCGGGTGAACCAACGCTACATTTAAAAGAAAAAAACATGGCTGATTGTCAAATAACATGAGACAGAGAAAAAAAAAGATGGCAGCTGTCAAATTTGGTATACAGGATGTCTCAAAATACATCGATTAAGAGAAAAAAACATGGCGTTTGTCAACGTATATACAGGGTGTCCCACAACGTTTGAGAGAAAAAACATGGATCATTAAGAGAAAAAACATGGCTGCATGAGTGATGGAAGAACGCTTCAATGAGCATATGGAGATTCGAAACAACTACTTGCCCATGCAGAGATTGAATTACATCCGACATCTGAATGTGTAATAAGAGGACGTTTCGACCGTTCATTTAGGAAAAAAACATAGCGGAGTCTGATTGGCCAAAGCTCATTATAGTTATACAGGGACGTCTCACAAATTTTTCTATTTGGGTGAAAAATATATATACAGGGTGATTCAAAATCCTCAGTCTTAAATGCTAAATGGGAAAATGGGTCGACGAAAAACTTACCATTGCGGAAAAACATATACCGAGTGTTTCGAAAAAATATCACTGGAAATAGAAAAATATGCGTAGTCGTTTAGAGTGAAAAAAAAACATGCCCGCCATTTGACATCATCATAAAGGCATTATTTTCGGAAAGTATGTTAGTGCCATTGGGTAGTTGAAGTACAGACAGAAGGTTGAGGCTTCTTTCGTTCCAAAAAACAACTAAAATAATAAACGCTAAAATGTGTAAAAAATTTGACGAATACAGCGGTTTTCACGTTCCAAAAAATGATTAAAATTACAAGCGTTAAAAATTTACTTTTACGTGTATTTCTCATGGAGATTTGACATTTCAAAATCGTTCAAAATAGTCGTTTTCGCGTCCCAAAAACAAGTAAAATTAGAAGCGTTAAAACACGTAAAAAATGCAACGAAAATAGACGTTTTCGCGCCCCAAAAACGAGTAAAATTATATGCGTTAAAACACGTAAAAATGGAACGAAAATAGACGTTTTCGCGTCCCAAAAAACGATTAAAATTAGAAGCGTTAAAACACGTAAAAAATGCAACGAAAACATGTGTTTTCATGTTCGAAAAAACATATAAAATTTCGAACGCCGAATTACATAAAATATGTAAACGAAAACGCACGAAAACATGCGTTTTCGTGTTCCAAAAAACAACTAAAATTATGAACGCCAAAAATACACTTTTACATGTAATTCTTATGGACAATAGGCATTTCAAAATTGCACAAAATTATCGTTTTCGCGTCCCAAAAAACAACTAAAATTCGAAACGCTGAAACACGTAAAAAATGCAACGAAAATAGACGTTTTCGCGTTCCATAAAAACGAGTAAAATTAGAAGCGTTAAAGCACGTAAAAAATGCAATGAATATAGACGTTTACGCGTCCCAAAAAATGATTAATATTACAAGCGAAAAAATTTACTTTTACATGTATTTCTTATGGAGATTTGACATTTCAAAATCGTTCAAAATTATTGTTTTCGCGTCCCAAAAAACAAGTAGAATTAGAAGCGTTAAAACACGTAAAAAATGCAAAAAATATAGACGTTTTCGCGTCCCAAAAAACGAGTAAAATTATAAGCGTTAAAACAAGTAAAAAATCCTATCAAAAAGTACCAGTTATCACACTTATATAGTAAATTTTACTCAATTGCACTTAGCTTAAAGTATTTTGGTGGTTATGAGGCTTCAACTACTTGCACTCAGTTCTGGACGTTTTGTAGTTATTATTAAAAATTACTATTTAGTTATCAGTTTGTATAGTAAATTTTCATAAAGTGAGGTTAGATAGATAAATCTAAAAAAAGGATTCGAACTCAAAGACAACGTCACAACGCCTTAGACCGCTCGGCCAACCTAACTTATAAGTATACATAATGAAATGTTGGTATTGTAGGATGGGGTAAAAAATTCAAACATCGTGAATACAAAATTTATTAATTATTTTTATTTCGGTAATATATCACATAGCAATTTGTAAAGAATATCAACGTTTCGGAGGCTGCAATTGTAGTTGGTGTGGCGATTGCGACGAATGTATGCATACAAGGTGAGATGCCATCATTGTTGCTGAATGTGGGAACCATCCAAAACGTATTATCATGATCCTCCAAGTTCACAACTCGTGTAAGTTGGCCCAACTGGTAAAATTTGGCAGTAAGATAGTCACGTTTTTGAAGTGGGAAAAATCGACCATTTTTCTTCAATAGTTGATGTGTTGAGTGATCTTTGTATCTAGGTTTTTTGTATACAAATTGATGAGAACATCAATACACACAAAAAAAAGGGACCAAAACAGACGTTCCTCACGCTCCAAAAAAAGAATAAATTTAAAAAGCGTTTGAACTCGCAAAAATGTGAACAGAACATACGTTTTACGCGTTTCAAAAAAGATAAAAAATACGTACAAAAATAGCCGTTTTCGCATTAATTATTATGACGAAAATTAAGGCAAACAATATACACGTTTACATGTATTTCTTATGTAGATTTGACATTTCTAAATTGTTTGAAATGGACGTTTTTACACGCTACAAATAAGATAAACGTCAATTCACTCAAATAATACGACCAAAATATACGTTTATTACGTTCAAAATTGAAATTTTAAAAGCGCAATTCACGCAAAAATGAGTATCACTACATGTTGAGCTTACGTCGTGGACGTAAAAAAGGTAAGACCTTCGGTCGGTACAGATTATTTCTATTGAACAATCCATAAAAAAGCACGAGTTTTCGTGATTTCGGGTATGGTGATAGTGGCCACAGAACGGATCTTAGAGGCACAAAACAAAACTCGATTATTACAACCGACGTACTTCCCGTTGAGTTATTATCGCATTTCCTGTGAGCGAAAACCCAGAAATGAAAATGTTATTCATAGTTATTTTGTTACCAGTACCGGCATCATTTTGAGTATGTGTAGTTTGTAATTCAATATAATATGGATTATGTTTGAAAGTACAGAGGATTTTGAGGTAAGTGGGTTTCAGTTAATCATGTAGCAACGTAGTCTGAAGATGACAATAATTGATCATTCAGTCGAGAAAACATAATTTCAGCAAATATCGTGTTTTATTATTGGAGTTATCACCATTGTGTGGTTTAGGGCGATAGGCGTTTATATTTCATATCTTGAATTTATCCAGGAAATTATGAGTATTATTATTCATTTTACTTCAGTTAGCATCTACAAAAATTTATTTCGTGTTGTTGATTTTCACAATGTTCATTTTGAATAAAGTCCGTTTTGGATACATAAGTCCATTATGATTTTTTTTTGAGATAGTCAGTTTTATTAAATATAGTGGTTTTTACAAATTATTAGAGTCTAATTTCAAAATAAGATAACATTTTCGCCATATGTGTTTAATTATCTGAAATGTGATTGAGTGAAATTTTCATAAAAGTTTTAGCTGTGAGGCATGGTGACGTCATTATTGGTTAATTTATTATTTTATCAACAATAATTTTTTATATAAACATATATTCATAAATGGGAATCACTCTCAAAAGTAGAGCTTTCAAATCAGATAATAAACCTTTATCCGGACATGATACAATATTCATATAAAAAAATCAAATTCGATGATTTGGATCAAACGAAATCAACACAAAATATCATGAAAATAGTGGTAATAATTATAAAAAAAATTAGGTGACGTCATATAAAGTATGGACGACTGTACATAAATTATGTTTGCGGCAGATTTCAAGCTTGACGCGTCAGAAGAATCGAATCGAATCGAATCGAATCGAATCGAATCGAATCGAATCGAATCGAATCGAATCGAATCGAATCGAATCGAATCGAATCGAATCGAATCGAATCGAATCGAATCGAATCGAATCGAATCGAATCGAATCGAATCGAATCGAATCGAATCGAATCGAATCGAATCGAATCGAATCGAATCGAATCGAATCGAATCGAATCGAATCGAATCGAATCGAATCGAATCGAATCGAATCGAATCGAATCGAATCGAATCGAATTAAATTAAATTAAATCAAATTAAATTAAAATTAAATTAAATTAAATTAAATTAAATTAAATTAAATTAAATTAAATTAAATTAAATTAAATTGAATTAAATTAAATCAAAGAAAAATGAAATAAACTAAATTAAATTAAATCAAAAATAAATAAAATTAAAATAAATAAAAAATATAAATGAAACAACTATATATTTTTTTAATAAAATAAAATATATAACAATACATAACTGAACCATACTGTGACAAACCGAACCATACCGAACATACCCATACTGCACCATACGGTGACAAACCGAACCAAACCGAACACACCCATACTTTGACATCCAGCGATTTTTTTCTCCTCTTGAATGATAAGTTTTGGGGCACCCTGTATAGCATTTCTCAAGCAAATGTCATGTTTTTCATCTTAAATGATGTATTTTGACGCATCTTGTTGTTTCTTCTCTCAAGAATGTGTATAACATTTAACCACCATGTTTTTTTTTTACATATAACTCAAATTGGTTAATTTGAAACTCTAAAACATGCAAAAAATGTGATCAAAATTGACGTTTTTCGCATTCGAAAAAAAAACATATGAAATTTCAAACGCTGAATTACATAAAATATGTAGCGAAAAACATGTGTTTTTATGTTCCAAAAAAAACGATTAAAATTAAAAGCGTTGAAACACGTAAAAAATGCAACGAAAATAGACGTTTTCGAGTCCCAAAAAACGAGTAAAATTAGAAGCGTTAAAGCACGTGAAAATGCAACGAAAATAGACGTTTTCGCGTCCCAAAAAACAACTAAAATTACGAACGCCAAACTGTATGTTTTACATGTGATTCTTATGGACAATAAGCATTTCAAAATCGTTCAAAATGATCGTTTTCGCGTCCTAAAAAACAAGTAAAATTTTAAACGCTGAAACACGTAAAAAATGTAACAAAAATAGACGTTTTACGCATTCGAAAAAACATGAAATTTCGAACGCTGAATTACATAAAATATGTAACAAAAATAGACGTTTTCGCGTCCAAAAAAATGATTGAAATTAGAAGCGTTGAAACATGTAAAAAATGTGGACACAATAAGTGTTTTATAAGGTTAGTTCATTCTGGTTTGATCAGAAAATACATAGGTGTCTGATGTAATTCAATCTCTCTGTGTGGGTGAGTAGTTGTTTTCTACAATACACATACTCACACACACACACACACACAGATGTTATTCAATCTCATACTTTAAAAAAAATTGTGCTGCCTAAGTCTGCCTGATGATGATGGATAGTGAAAACGAAACAAAGACAAATATATTGAGTGACGTTCTGAACGAAAAATGTCAAACTTTTACGAATCAACTTCTAAGATTTAAGCAATGAGTACATAACACATTAATATGTGTGGTTTAAGTTGTCTTCTTAGAGTACCCGCACGTTTCTGTAACTTTACTGATAACGAAGATAGCCTCCTATGCCCTTTTTTCCTCGGAAAATGCTTTAAAATGTTTCTTGACATCCAAACGAATCTATTGATGCCAAAATCATCCGAATCGGACTACCGGAAGTGTCATTTCCGGTTTGGACCGGAAGTAGCCATTTTATTGCAGATTTTGACTCTCCTCGATGTGGGTAATCCGAATTTACTATCACGTTTCTTCTACCTTAATTTTTTGAAACCGGAAGTGCTTATTTTTTGATGATTCGTACAGATCCAAAATATCATTAATGTATATATTGAACGACAGATGGCTCTGATGTATTCTTTGAAAACGAATTGGTATCGCACTTTAAAAATGACGGACCCCATCACGAAAACATTGTGAATCCTCCATACCCCCAATGGCACGTGTTTTCTTTGACAAATGACAGCGTCTTCCTTGACACACCCTGTATAGCTTTTGTCAAAAAGACGCCATGTTTTTTCCTCTAAATGTTATGTTGGTACACCCTGTATATATTTTTTTCTTAAATGACAAACCCCATCAAGATGCACGTTTATGAGACACCCTGTATTTTTTTTTCTTAAATGATGTATTTTGACACACCCTGTATAAGTAAAACGAAAACTTCTGAATCCCTGCATGCCCCAATGATACGATGCCCCAATGATGCGATGATCCATGTCTCCCAGCCAACATTCCATATTTTTCCTCTTAAATGATGTATTTTGAAACACCCTGTTGTCTTTTCTCTCAATTGATGACTGTTTTGAGACACCCTGTTGATTTTTCTCGTAAATCATATATTTTCAAACACCCTGTATACGTTCCTCATTGGAATCGTACGTTGAAACGTTACACTCCCGTTACCCGCCATTTTTCCTATTTTTCCAAACATCATTATTATTATACCACTTTAACAATTCGAATTAATTCATTCACAATTATTATTGTTCTCTCATCACCAGCCCAACATGTGCCTCCTCCCTGTATAACCATCTTATATTGAAACATTTACAACGAGGTCTCAGCCTAAAATCTGCTAGCAAAAATATGAAATTTGAATTTGCCGCTAAACTGACGACTTCGAGTGACGTGATGGGAGGGGCGGGGGTGTCGATTACGTCACACGATGAACGCCAAGCAGCGACGTTCCGATTTTTCCCCCCACCCCAAAAAGAACCAAAAATTGCCAACGGGACTTTTGGCATACCCTGTATAGTTGTAGGACTAAAAAAATTTGAGGTGGAACGCACATGATCAATTATGACAGCACACTAACTTTCAAGTTACTAGTCCAACTGCAAGTTGAGAAACTTCTAATGCACGGTCTACATAAATCACGCTGTATATTCCTGTCACCGAAATAACTACGAAAAAAATCAACAGAAATCAACTACTTCCCCAGCTTAGGCCACGCTGGACATTGCACTGCATCTGGAAGATGATGTGAAAAGACCCTAACTTTACTATCACTATTTTTCTCCGGCTTCGTAGGCCGTCATTGTTCGCAATTATTGTTTCCTAACGTTTCGCTAGCGCGAGTGGCTAGCTTCTTCAGAGGTTCGTTCATCGTGACTATTTCAAGTTGTTGTCAAAAATTAACCAATCAGGAGCTCTGGACAAGTTCGGATTATCGATAACACCAAAGTTGTTTCTTGACTCTGATTGACCTGTCAAGTATTTGAAAATTGGCATATTTAGGATAAATTTTATTGAACTAATCAACGAAAATATTGATGAGAATGTACCGAAAAATACGAAGAAATCGAATGAGTACGGTTTTTACCTCTCATGCACTTTTTTGGTGAAATAAGCAGTCTAATAAAATTCCACTCGTGACTGAATTTATCTTATAAGTCTGTCTTTTATTTCCGAACTCAACTGAATTGTTTCGTTCAGAAATGAATCTACAGACTTATCGCGAAAATTCAATCACTTGTGGTATTACTCCTGATGATTCACAAATAATTTCACTCGCTATGCGATAGTCGCGTCTCCTGCGATATGAGGACCAAAAGAAACGAAGCTTCTTGAGAAGACACTGTTGCTTCCCTTCGAACCGGTAAGACCATGTCGTTATGGGCAACCATGCATCCAAACAACAATAACGAATATGTCTTGTTATCAAAGATGACAAAAATGTCAGTATGACAGACACTACAATGAACTCCATTGACTTTGTTGGTTCTTGGAATTATCTCAATAAATACTACTCGTGCTCACAATACAATCAATAATTCTGGCAGAAATCTCAAACTCCATCAAATTGCTCCTAAAGGACTCGTGGTGTAACCAAGCAATTAGATCGAGTTTGAGTTTTCTGACAGCATTACTATCGATAGTATTACGAGCACTTGTGGTATTACCCCCGATAACTCAAAGGATTATCAATTATCAGGATGAACAAACCGGTGAATTATCAAGTCGCACAAACCTCTGGAGAAACTAGCCTCTCGCGCTACGTAACATTGGAAAACAATTCCAAACAATGACTGACGATAAACCCGGAGAAAAATAGTGATAGTAAAAACCTTGGCTGTAGAATCCTCAGCCAATTTATCAGACCCTAACTTGAAAGAAAAAATCTGAAAGCGAAAATTAGCATTTTTATCCAGATAGTTCATTGTTCAATTATCTGGGATATAATGTAATGCATGTCATCTTTCTCACGCAATATGAAATATATAGGAGTCATAGTTTCTGGTTTTTGTGCCAGCCATTATCATGCTAAATGTGTGAATATTTCTGCCGATCAGCTGAGTTTTCTGAAGGACGCCGAAAATGTTTTCTGGAAGTGTTCAGGCTGTCAAAATGATGATTTGCAAACCAAGTCGCCCAATACTTCGTTGAAGCAGCCTGTGGGATTTCCTGCCATGGATATACTGATGAAATTCATGCAAGATATCAAAATGGAAATAAAAGAATTTCGGGGACAGCAGGAAATTCTAACGAAATCGGTTAGTTTCTGTTCGGACAAAGTATCTGACTTCGAAGCTGTGATAGCAAAATTTGGAGAGCAGATGAAAATTATAGAATCATTAAAAATTGACAACAAGAAACTCAAAGAAGATGTTCGACTGTTGAATAAAAGAGTTAATGACCTAGAGCAAGTCTCTAGAATTAATAACATTGAGATACAGGGTTATCCACAGAAAAATAATGAGAATATTTTATCAATCCTTTTTCTAATGAAGCTATCGAAAGTGCTCATCGAGTACAAACATTCAATTCGAATAATCCCAAGAACATAGTTGTAAAATATACGTCTCGAAAAACCAAAGAGGACATATTAGCTGCTGCTAAAATAAAGAAAACCGCATCGTCGCGTGCACTCCCTATTGATAACATGCCGAATACTAAGGTATATATCAATGAGCATTTGTCACCCGACAACAAACTTCTTTTCAAAAAAGTGAGAGATGCTGCACGTTTGAAGGGTTACAAGTTCGTCTGGGTGAAAAACGGCAGTATCCTGATCCGTAGAGATGAAAATTCTCCTGTGAGACAAATGCATAACGAAGATCAACTACACTCACTTTTAATCATCATAATGCCTTTCTTAGATCCATACTGTCTGCCTTTTCGCGATGGAAAATTTATCTGTTTTTTACCAAAACGTGAGGGGTTTGAGGTCTAAATTACGAGACTTCAAACTAAATTCTCTTAATAGCAATTGTGATATTATTTGTATATCAGAAACTTGGCTGAATCAAGGTATCAATGACTGTGAAGTGTTCGAATGTAGCTATACTGTGTACAGAAGAGATCGCGAGAGTTCTGCAAGCAATAAAAGTGACGGTGGAGGTGTTTTGATAGGTGTAAAGCAGAGTTTACAATCGTCAATGCGACCTGAGTGGCAGAGCGATGCGGAGGATTTATGGATAACACTCACTACCGAAAACAAAAGGAAAGTACACTTATGTTGTGTTTATTTACCCCCGGATGATAATTATGCCATCACATGTTTTATTAATAATCTTCAGTCTCTCTCTAACATAATCGCCTGCGATACCGTTTTGATTTGTGGTGATTTCAACTTACCCAACATATATTGGGAAATTAGGCAAAATTGTTCTTTTCTAACTCCAACAAGAACTGATAATAGATTCAGTATACTGAATGATGTGATAAGTTTTTATAATTTTATGCAATTTAACTATGTAACTAATATACACGGTAGAATCTTAGACTCAATTTTTTGCAATGAAATATGTATCGAGAAAATGATTGGGTCGAATCACCCAATGGTCGCAGAAGACCCCCATCACAAGAGTATTGAATTCCTCGTCACCTGCTCCCTTGTGAAACCTCTCAACTCGAACTTAACTTTCGTATACAGCTTTAGAAAAGCTAACTACGAAGCTATTAATAGAGAGTTCGAAAATATAGCTTGGGTTGAGCTGTTTGGTAACAACCTGTTGGATGGTTGCGTTGATATATTCTATGAACAAATTAACTCAATTATTGACAAGTTAGTACCGAAAAAGAAAATTAATGGCAGTTTTCCACCATACTTCAGTAATGGTACAATTAAGTTAATTCAAGAGAAAAACAAGGCTCACAAAAAATGGAAAAAAACTCTACGTAACAATAATTAAATAATTTTCTCCGAGTTGAGGCGCAAAACCAAACGAGCCACCCAGACAGACTATGATAAATATATCAAGTCAATTGAGAACGAAGTTCCAAAAAATTCCAAGAAATTTTGGCAGCTTGTGTCTTTGAGAAATTGTCATAATAAAATTCCAAATTCAGTTACACTTGATGATGAAATTGCGGAGGGTGAAAATGTTACAGAACTTTTCGCAAAATACTTCAGCAGTGTCTATCAACCGTACGATCAAAAATGTATTTTCGAGTTTCAACTTCAGACGATAAAGATTGCCTTAGTAAACTGAAAGTTACTGAAATGCAGGTTCTTGAATCACTTTTAGAACTAGACGAAAATAAGGGAGCAGGTCCCGATGGTATTCCATCAATTTGTGTAAAAAACTGTGCAAAACGTTATGCTCGCCTCTCTGCCATCTATTCAATTATTCCTTTCGTGAGTGCGAATGTCCAAATAAATGGAAAGTAGCCTTTGTTGTTCCGATCCCAAAATTAGGAGATAAAAATAATGTCAAAAATTATAGACCAATTTGTAAACTTAATATATTCAGTAAGGTACATGAACGTCTTGTACATACAGATATGATTAAGGCGGTGAAATCTTCCATAATATCAGAACAACACGGGTTTTTTCCTAAGAGATCTACCGAATCTAATTTAATTATATATAGTGAGTACATCCTCTCAGCAATTGATTACCAAATTCAAGTTGATTCTGTTTATACCGATTTTAGTAAAGCCTTCGACAAAGTTGATCACAACATTTTAATTGCAAAGTTGTCTGAGATCGGTATACATGGTGATCTACTTCGCTGGCTCTCCTTATATCTGTATAACAGAACCCAAATTGTTACTGTGAATGGTTTCAGATCAGTACCTTTTGTTGTGACTTCTGGTGTTCCCCAGGGTTCCATTTTGGGCCCACTACTTTTCATTATATTTTTGAATGACGTAGGCTCCTGCTTCAAATTCTGTAATTTCTTAGCTTATGCAGATGATATTAAAATTTTTTCCCAGATTTCAAGTATCAGTGACTGTTTATATTTCCAACAAGATCTAGATAGATTCTCAAAATATTGTGAAGATAACAGACTTTTTTTAAATTTGGACAAATGCTGTTCCATCTCATTTAGTCGTAATAAAACAAGCTTCGCATATGCGTATAACTTTAATAATAAGAATATTAAACAAGTCAAAGAGGTAAAGGATCTTGGTGTCATCTACGAAATTAGTATGTCATTCACATCACATATTGAATCAGTTGTATCAAAAAGTAATCGTATGTTAGGATTTGTTTTGAGAACTTGCAAAAATTTCACATCACAACAAGCTCTGAAATCTTTATATTATGCCTATGTTTACAGTAGGGTGACTTATGCATCTGTGATATGGTGTCCTCAATATGATGTATACAAACATAAACTGGAAGTGATTCAGAACAAATTTTTGAGATTTCTCGATTACAAGGCTACAGATGTATATAATCATATGGCTAGTACAGACCTTCTCAGACAGAAATATAATTTAAATTCATTAGAAAAATGCCGAGAACACTCAGATGTTATGTATTTGTACAAATTATTGAATGAATATATTTTATCTAACATAAGCATTCACGTTCCAAATAGACTTTTAAGGAATAACCCCCTCTTTGAGATAACATTTCACAGAACTAACCTGAAAAAAAATTCCCCCATCAACAGAATGGTATCATTATATAATAGTAACTATCTCGAAATAGACATTTTCAATATTTCAATCAGTTCTTTAAAAAAAAAGTGAAACAAGCCATTTATTGTGAATTTAGATGTATAAGTAAGATAATATTCTTAGTAAATATTTAAGCTAGGCTAACTCGCAATCTGTAACATTTTTGTATTTGTATTTGTGGAAGTCGATTTAGGCATGTGCCTGATGATATCCTATGTGAGCATTAAATAAATAAATAAGTAAAAATAAAAAATATACAGGGTGATTCACCTCCACTTACACAAAATTTGTCGTCGTGCTCTCCCCACAAAAAGAAATTGAAAACCCAAAGGAATTACAAAAATTGAACAAAAGAATAACCTGGTTAATTTGTAGGAACGCGCCGCCACTGGATAGAAACTGTCCACGTTGAACCGTTCCCTAGCTTTATCAAAAACAACAACACGATTTACTGCACGTTCGACAGGAGTTGTAAAACATGACCCCATACACGATGTCTTTTCACGGCACACGAAATTGTTAGGTTATTGAATGACTGATTCCAATTATCAGCATTTTCTGCCATGTCAACTTTTTTTTTCAAAGGAGTACTCATATTTTTTGATGTGAATTATGATAGAGGCTGTCATTCCGAGTACAACCATATGGAACACTTTACATTTTCATCATAAATGGCCTGCTAGGTAGCCAAATCTCACCCCATTGGACTTCTTCTTCTGGTCCTATCTCATATAATTTGCTTAATTAATGCAGTAAGTAACTTGTCAACGTACTTTTTAATGATAGATGAAATTACAATAATCTGACACTGCTGTGACACTTCTCATATCGATATATAGTGTGTACAGATATACCCAACACTTCCCTCCTAAAACAAAAAAAATCAACAGGTGGAGTTAACTATAAAATTAATCGATCTGGTGCTTTTCTCGTTCTGCTGGACCTTCTGAGAACTGTAGTGGATACAGGATTTGCAACAACGTTACTAGTTGTGAAAAACATGGCACATCATCTTCGGAATCATTCGTGATTTCTTCCGTACTTCTTGGAAGTACATTGGAGCCCTCAGCCAAATGATCATCATGTTACGATCCAGAATCGCTTTATTTTGAATAAACCAAAATACATGGAGACACATGTCTGACACGTACCTACATTTCTTCTTTCATTCACATGCTCCTGATAATTCGTAGACCTCAACTGATCGATATGAATATCTGTCCACCAGCTTCTATTAAATAATGCAAATTTCCTAATCGTTGATGGATGTATCCAAATTTCCACTTTTCGGCTTTACTACCATACGTTCTAAATTGAACTGGGTCGTTCAAACTGATATATCTTACTTCTTCAGAAGAGTTACTGTTATCGCTGGTCTCAGTGGGACTATCCCTAATTGAATCAATTGTTCTGCGGTATTTAAATTTGAGTACACTTTCTGCTGGACTTATATGGGTTGTTGCATTCGAAACCTTCCTATATTGCATCAACAGCCTATTGAGCTTCAAATTTAAATCACCCGAATCTGTCATTGCGGATTTTAAACCATTTATTATCTGTCACGTATGTTATTCATAGACCCCGTATATGTGTCTATTCATACCAACACTGTCCGTTTCTATGCTACCATAAAAACAGGTGTTTACTCTTTTTTATGTTTTACTCGGAATTCGAAATAAAGCAGTCTTCTAGTAAATGTCGTATTATTCACAACGTAACATGGCGCAGTCGATACTCAGTTGAAAATTTAATTAAAAATTAAATAAATAGTCAAAGTGAGATTAGAGTGACTGTAATAATGGGAGAATACAGAGGAATCGCACCAATGAATTTCTCTGGAAATTTAGCCGAAAATTGGAGGTAATGGCGTCAAAAGTTTGAAAACTACCTCGTGGCGTCAGAAGTAAATAAAAAGATGAAAAAGTACTGATTGCACAACTTCTGCACTACATCGGAGAGGAAGGTATGTCAATCTACAACATATTCACTTTCAGCAGTGAGGATGACAAGAATAAATTGAAAGTTTTTGTACAAAACTTCGAAAATCACTTTCTACCCAAAAGAAATTTGGCGTACGAAAGATTCAAATTCTTCTCAAGGAAACAACAAACAGGTGAGACGATAGAGCAGTTCGTGACAGATCTGAAAAATAAGGCACTTTCCTGCGAGTTTAAGGATCTGAAAGATAGCCTAATCACGGACATATTGATATGTGGCTTGCAGAACCAAATGATTAAAGAAAAATTACTCCAAGAAGACAAGGACCTGGAAGAGGCAATACAAGTTTGTTTGGCAGTGGAAAAATCAAGAGAACAATCTACATTAATGTCCAATACAGGTAGATCCAACGTGGAAATAGAAGCTGTCTATAAAGGTCAACATTCTCAGCAATCGTCATGGAAAAGTCACCGGAAAGATGGCTACCATAGAGGTGGACATTCAAGACATGCGCAACAGCAGCAGCAACAGTGCGTGCAACGACGAAGTGAGTGTGGTTCCCGCGCTAATTTGAATTCGGGACCAAAGTTACGTGGAAAAATATCAAATCGGTTACTCGAAAATAATGGTGTTTGTTACCGATGTGGAAATATACATATACAATGCCCAGCTTTTGGGAAAAAGTGTCAAGTTTGTGGATTAAATAACCACTTCGCTAAAATGTGCACCAGAAAGAGTGTGAATCAAGTCAACATTGATGCAGATTGTCCCAACTACGAGGAAGAAAGCGATGACAACTACGTGTTCGTATATAGCGTAGAAAACAAAAAAGAAAAGGACAAAGACAAAACTAACTCTTGGTAGTGTCATTATTGCTTAATAATAAAAATTATGTGGACTTCAAAATAGATAGTGCCAAGCCAATCTCATATCGATAGATAAATTGAAACTCACCAGCTCTGACAAACATATTGTACACACTGAAGTTAAGTTGAAATCATATACAAACAATTTTCTTCCAGTGTTAGGAAAATGCTACATTCACTGTAAATATAAAACATTCAATTGCATTTTGGAGTTTTACGTTGTAAATTCAAATCTTCAATGCATTTTAGGTCTAGAGGCATGTAAAAAACTAAATCTAAGTAGGCGCGTAGAAGCAATCGAGGAAATTGAAATGAAAAATTATAACGGTTTGATTGAAGAAAATAGGGATCTTTTTTCAGGATTGGGTTGCTTGAAACAAGAATATAAAATTGAACTGAAAGAAAATATCAAACCAGTTGTTCATGCAACTAGAAAAATTCCGATTCCCTTGCTGAAACAATTTAAAAAGACTTTAGTCGAATTAGAAAAATCAAAAATTATCAGAAGGGTAGAGGAACCCACAGATTGGGTGAATTCGATTGTTATAATTAGGAAAAAAGATGGAACTTTAAGAATTTGCCTTGATCCACGGGATTTGAATATGGCTATAAAAAGAAAATATTTCCAATTGCCGACAATTGATCAAATCATATCAAAATTTGCGGGTGCCCAATATTTCAGCAAATTGGATGCCAATAGTGGATTTTGGCAAATTCGATTGGATGAAGAAAGTGCGAAATTATGCACTTTCGGCACTCCATTCGGACGATATTGTTGTCTAAGAATGCCCTATGGGATTAGATCAGCTCCTGAAGTGTTTCACAAGCGATTTAAAAATATTTTCAATTTGGAAGGAGTCGACCTCTATATAGACGATATCATAGTTTGGGGACGAACAAAATCTGAACATGATGAACGATTAAGATAAGTATTCGAGAAGGCTAGGTTAAATAAAATAACTTTCAATAAAGAAAAATGTAAATTTGCCCTTAATGAAATCACTTTTATGAGACATATAATTACAAAAGAGGGTTATTACCCAAGTCCGGATAAAATAGTAGCTATAGAAAAAATGCCACAGCCTAGAAATAAAAAAGAAGTTCAAATATTTTTAGGAATGATAACATATGTGGGTCGCTATGTTCCGAATTTATCAAATTTGAATTCCCCTCTGAGGGAATTGACCAAAAATGGCGTAGTTTTTTAATGGACAGACAAACATACGCAATCATTCTTAGAATTGAAGAAAAAACTCACGCAAAGACCCATATTACAATATTACGACGTTGCCAAACCAGTGGATCTTTCAGTAGATTCCTCAAAGGAATGCCTAGGTGCCTGTCTATTACAAAACAATTTGCCTTGTGCCTATGCATCTCAGGCCTTAACAGACAGCCTTAAAGATGGGCACAAATAGAAAAAGAATTAGCTGCAATTTTATTCGGTTGTGAAAAATATTACGAATATTTATATGGACGTAGTTTTATTGTGGAAACTGATCACCGTCCACTACTTGGTGTTTTCAAAAAACCATTATATGCGTGTCCAGCCCGACTTCAGAGAATGGTTTTGCAGTTGCAAAAATACGATTTCAAACTAGTTTTCAAGTCTGGAAGAGATTTGTTTTTGGCTGATGCACTCTCTCGAGTATGTGATAATAACCAATGATACTGATTATATTTTCGATAATAATTTGGATGTGTGTGTCATAAATAATGATTGTAAAATAACCGATAAAATATTTCTTGAACTTGTTAAATCAACTGCTGAAGATAATGAGCTGAAACAACTGAATAAAATTATTAAAAATGGGTGGCCCCGAACAATAAAGAAAGTACCTGAATCGATAAAAAATTATTACAAATACAGAAATGAGATTGTGGAGAGCAACGGTATCTTGTTTAAAGGTTATCAAATAATTATTCCAAGAGAGTTACGAAAGGAAATTATCGGAAAAATACATTTGGGACATTTTGGAGTCACAAAATGTAAAAATCGAGCAAAGAAATCTTTTTCTGGCCTAGTATGTGTAAGGAAATTGAAGATACTATTCTTAGTTGTAAAGTTTGTCTCAAACACAGAGTATCAAACCAAAAAGAAGAACTGATATTGCACGAGGAAATAACTATTCCTTGGCATAAGACAGGGTGTGATATTCTGTATCTGGGACATAAAATGTACTTACTTTTAGTCGACTACTATACAAAGTGGATAGAACTTATACCACTTGATGAAAATGCACATTCTCTCACAATTATAAATTGTCTGAAAAGTATATTTGCTAGACTAGGTATTCCTGCAATATTGATGTCTGATAGAGATCCTCAATTCAACTCAAGCTATTTCAGAGATTTTTCAGAAAAATGGAATTTTAAACACAGTATGTCAAGCCCACGGTATCCTCAGTCAAATGGACTGGTGGAAAGAGCTAAACAAACAATAAAAAAAATGCTACAAAAAGCTTTTGAAGATGGGAAGGAGAAATAATTAGTTTTGTTAATGTATAGAAACACTCCTATGGAAAATGGCTTTTCACCATCCCAATTGATGATGTCCCGTAATTTGAGAGATATTTTGCCTAGTTGTGAACATGAACTGAAACCCCAGAACATCAATTTTGACAAATATAACACTAGGTTAAATTATCAGAGTCGTAATAAACAAAAGCAATATTATGATCGCTCTTTTAAGAATTTGCAAGCTTTAGATGTAGATAAACGTGTGAGATATCAAACATGTTCAGGTTCAAAATGGTCATTTGAACCTGATAATCGATAAACCAAGAAAACGCTCATATTTGATAGAGAAGGAAGATGGATCACAGATAATTAGAAATCGAAAGTTCATTGAGATCTTATCTGATCAAAATGACTGACCATCTGAGGATGATAGGAACGATATCACTGAAACAGATAATTTTGATATGTCTTCTTTATTCGATGATTTCAGTGACAGTTATAACGTTCCTGAATCAACTTCGTCTGGAAGAGTTATAAAAAAACTGAGAGGCTCATGTATTACAATTATTGTGTTAATTTTAATTATATACTAACATTGGATTTGTTATTTTGAAAAAAGGGAGATGTCACGTATGTCATTCATACACCCCGTATATGTGTCTATTCACACCAACACTGTCCGTTCCTATGCTACCATAAAAACATGTGTTTACACTTTTTTATGTTTTACTCGGAATTCGAAATAAAGCAGTCTTCTAGTAAATGTCGTATTATTCACAACGTAACATATCTCTCAGCTAACCCATTCGCAGATGGATGACCGGGTGCTGTGAGACGATGTTGAATAGCATTGGACTCCAAGAATTTCTTAAATTCATGCGATGTGAACGATGTACCATTATCGGTTACTATTTCATATGGCAAACCAAATCGTGCAAAAATATCACGTAATGCCCTGATTGTCTGAGAGCTAGTTATAGTTTTCATAGGTATTACTTCCAACCACCGCGATGTTGCATCTACTAGAATCAAAAAATGATGATTCAGGAATGGCCCAGCATAGTCGAATTGTAATATCTCCTACACGACATTAGGCATATTCCATGACTGAACCGGAACTTTACTACATTCGTTTTGCACCTTACAGCATGCATGACAACTTTTAGCAAGATTTTCGATATCTTTGTCTATATTCTTCCAGGAGCAGTAATTGCATGCTAATTCCTTCATCTTGACAATACCAAGGTGAGCTTTGTGTAATTCTTGGAGAATCATGTGAGATTTTGGAATGATGACTCGTATTCCACGCAGGATACACCCATTCTCGACAGATGATTCTCCTTCTTGTCCTTTATAAGTTGTATTATTCAGATTTCCTGTTTGTATGGCTGTCAATACATTTGCCAATTCAGTATCTTTTTGGGTTTCTTCAGCAATAGTCGATCTGGTAATCGACAACATTTCTTCTAATACTAAACGAACTTCACCGTCTGTTGAATACATTTCCAAAGATTCATTTTGTGGAAATCTTGACAAATAATCGACATTGGTATGCAATTTTGTATTTTTATATTCGATCGAATATTTGAAACCAGAGAGGAACTGAGCATAACGTAAAAGTCTAAGAGTTATCATCGACGGTAAATGTTTATCTGGATAGAATAAGCGGCTTATTATCTGTAATCAATATGAAATGCCGGCCATAGCAGTATTCGAAAAATGTATGCAATCTCCAGAAAATTGCAGTAGCTTCCTTGTCTAACTGGCTATATTTTTGTTCTGCTGCAGTTAGTGAACGTGACGCAGAAGTTATTGGCCTTTCACCTTCTGATGTTCTATGGGACAGTATTGCTGAAAGTCCCAACGGAGATGCATCTGTGGCTAATACCAAAGGAAGATCCATGTTGTAATGAATTAGTACTAGATCTCCAACAATTTCTTGCATGATTTTGAGGAAAGCTTCATTGCATTCATTGGACCACACAAATTTGATTGATTTCCGCAGTAGATTATTGAGTGGATTCACTTTTGCAGCCAAATTGGAAATAAAATTATTGTAGTAGTTGACCATACCCAAAAATTGTCGGAGTTGATGCGCATCTGCAGGAGGTGGAATTTTCAAGATATCCTTGATCTTCTCATCCGTTTTGTGAAGACCTTGTTCATCAATAGTATGTCCTAGATATTTCACAGACCTTTCAAAAACCTTGTTTTTATTAGGGTTCAGATGAAGATCATGTGATCGAAGTCTTTCCAGAAGAATAACCATTTGCTCATGAGTTTCTTTAAGTGTGGAACCTTGTACGATTATGTCGTCAAAAAAACAGACATTTCCTTCTAGATCATGTAATATGGAATCCATAAAACGTTGCCACAAATTCGGAGCCGTCTTAATTCCGAACATCAATCTGGTCACTTTGTACGATCCCTTGTGTGTTGATACTGTTTGTAATTTACAACTTTTTTCGTCCATTGGAAGATGCAGGTGGGTTTTGTAGATATCTAGTGTACAGAAATATCTACCTCCTTTGAGTTTTATATACAAATCTTCTATTCGAGTAATTGAATACGGATGATCGTCTAGAATACATTCATTTATTGAAACTTTATAATCTGCGCATGATCGAATGCTTTCATCTTTCTTGATGATGGGTACAAGTGGTGTTCCCCATTCTGAATATTCTATTTTTTTCAATATGCCCAAACTTTCAAGATTTTATAGTTCTTTTTCAACCTTCTCCCTAATAGCATATGGAATTTTTCGAGGTTTTAAATACAATGGTTTAGTTCCTTCTCGTATTCTCAACGTTCCCAAAGTAGATGGAATCCTGCCAATTTTCTCTTGGAATACATCGGCAAATCTTGTTGATTTACATTTTTTCAATTGAAATTGGATCTTCAACAGCCTGAACTTCTACCAGTAATCCAAGATCTTTCATCCAGTTAAGGTCGATAATTTTATCATAGTTACCACTGGTAATATGCAATATACTGGGATACGCTTTATCATTGTGTGATACATTAACTTTTGCAACTCCTAATATAGGAAATGTCTCTTTAGTGTACGTCATCAAACGGGTTGTCGAAGGATTTATCACACATTTTGGAAATAAATTCAAAAATTGTTTATGACTCATAATACTGACTGCAGATCCCGTGTCGAATTCCATTTTACAAGGAATGTCATTTATCTTGATGTAACAGAAATATTTACTCGAATATGGCTCAGAAAATAGACTAATAGCATTAATGCTCTCCGGTTCATGGAAAACCACTTCCGATGGATACTGATTTGAGGTTTCGGCATGTTCCACCTCCAAAAAATGAGTAGTACCTTGTGTTTGCGATATTGCCTTCTTTACTGATTAGACTTCTATTGTTGAAATATCCTCCTTTTTTGGAACATACTTCCTCTACATGACACTTACATTTACAAAATCTGCAGAATAGATTATTCGCTCGACATTGGTTAACTTTATGGTTTGACATACATACCACAACGAAAACAAATGATATCTGATTTTTCTTGGGAACAATTTGTGATATTGATTTTCCTTCTCACTTGAGTAACCGTTTGAAGTTCTATATTTCCTGATTTAGAAGCTTCCATTGCTAGAGCTATATCTACGGATTTATCAAAAGTCAAGTCTTTTTCTTGGAGTAATTTTTCGCGAATATCGGAATCATGTAATCCACGAATGAACTGTGCACGCAGATGTGTATTATTCGTGTTCTTCTTACAATGTTCGCAAATAAAATTTCAATGGATAGTTAAATGTTTCAGTTCAGCTACATAGTTTGTAATAGTTTCACCTTCTTGTTGAAGCCTAGTTAGAATCGTATGTTGTTCTGTTATGACGTTTGGCAAAGGGTTGAGATGATTATTCTGCAAAACTACAATTTCTTCATAAGATTTCGAACTTAGTAAATCTGGGGTAGTTAAATTGGTTAGCAGCTGATACGTTTTCGCCCCAATATAGTTTATTAGTATTTGCTTCTTCCTTGTATCGTCATTGATGTTTTTAAGATCGAAATAATTTTGTAGTCTTTGAATATGCAAATTAAATGTCTCAACGTTTTTGTCGAAAAGCTCTAACTGAATGCTTATAGTATTTGAATTTGAATTAGATGAACTATCCGAACTCTTTAGGTTTATATTTTCTCTAGAACTTGCAGCCGCGTCGCCTGTGCTGTTTGGCATTGTATACTAATAGACCGTCAGATAGTGACAGATGTAGGTGCCCCATTTTCACATACAAGCCTCGAATAGGGTCGAAAAGTAAGTCGGTGTTGAGTAAAATTAAGGGAAATTTACGAGTGGCTCGTGGGAAAAACATATGGAAAAATCAAAAAGAATTTCCATTAAATTTTCCGACGACAAAATCTACTTTTCCATTCACGCCACTCAAGCCATTATGTTTTTCGGTGTAGTGATGATGAAGGTTTTCATAGTTTCGATGGGCTTGCGTGGGAAAACCTGTTAAAATCTCGATTTTTCTTTACAAGATTACAGCCTCATTTTAACTCTTTAGCCACCTTCAACACTCAAGCCTTTGATCTTCTGAAGACAGGTTCTATTAATTAATGATTAGGTGAACACGGCTCGCGTTAAAATATGGAAAATCGAATTTTCCATGGAAAATCGAATTTTCCATAGGTTATCCCCAGAAGCCACTCGTAAATTTCTCTCCATTTTACTCAACATCGATGTACTTCTCAACCCTATTCGAGGCTTGTATGTGAAAATGGGGCACCTAAATCTGTCACTATCTGACGGTCTATAAGGGAACTTAATCTGTGACTAAGGTGAAAATGGATTTTTATCCTCGTCGCCACTGTTATATATTAATTAATGCAGTAAGTAACGTGTCAACGTACTTTTTAATGATAGATGAAATTACAATAATCTGACACTGCTGTGACACTTCTCATATCGATATATAGTGTGTACAGATATAACCAACAGGAGTGCTCATATTTTTAATTGTGAATTGTGATAGAGGCTGTCATTCCGAGTACAACCATATGAAACACCTTACATTTTCATCATAATTACATCGAATAGTAAATGGCCTGCAAGGTAGCCAAATCTTACCCCATTGGACTTCTTCTGCTGGTCCTATCTCAAATAATTTGTTTAATTCAGAGCTCTTGCAAATATCTAAAGACCAAGTATAATATAATAATAATAATAATAATAATAATAATAATAATAATAATAATAATAATAATAATAATAATAATAATAATAATAATAATAATAATAATAATAATAATAATAATAATAATAATAATAATAATAATAATAATAATAATAATAATAATAATAATAATAATAATAATAATAATAATAATAATAATAATAATAATAATAATAATAATAATAATAGTAGGCAGGGAGGTCAACCAACACCTAAGGCCCTGGTGAGTTGCGACACCACCTACCCGAGCAAAGGATGCAAAATCGGACCGGCAGCTCATGCGCATCCGGGAGGGAAGAGGCATATTTCCCTCTGGTGTCGGCCGTGGGTTTACTGGGTTAACCCCCCAGTAAACCATAACACTCGGTTCCAAATAATCGGGGAAGAGCCCCCCACAACCGACCCCCTCGGATTAGGGGTCAAAGGCAAGGTGGTGGGGCCAACAACGATGATTTGCCAGCTGACGACTTACGCTATGAAAACGGACGTTTTGAGTGGACGGATGGATTAAGGGACGGTCTTATGCATTGCTACGAGAGCAGTGAGCCCGCCCGGAGAGGATACATGGCGAGAATGCATGCTCTGTGGTGTGAAAGACACCCAGAGCATGCCGCCTTTTCCGCCCAAAATCTTAGGGATTATGTATCTCATCTTCGGAGACGAGGATATGTCAGAGCACCTCCTCAGCCGGTTATCGAAGTGGCACAAGTTATGCCACGTGTCGGTCTGGCTGTGGAGAATGCTCGCATCATACCACCGATGGAGGACATCAGAACTCGCAGGGCACATCACCATGTGAAGCCCCTGAAGCCACAAGAACTGGCACGAGTGGATGCGGAGATCGGCGATGTTCTTCCAGAAGAGGCTGACATCTGGCAGATCAATTCTGTCGTGTATGACGCCGCTCATGCTCTAACCCAAACGCAGAGGAGGGACACCACCGCTGTAGTTGGGAGGCATGAACGACGCGTACACAAGATGGAAGCTAAGATCAAGTCGGCGAGACAACACGCGTCTCGTATCCAGTGTGTGGTGGACTACGTGGCGGCCAATAGGCCTTTCACACCTGCAGTGCGGCGAATTGCCGCGAAATTAAGACGAGCTCACCACACATTGAATCAAGGGGTGCTGTTTACCATCAAACAGCACTGTCTTGATAGGATACGAATGCTAGTGGCTGCAAAGAAGTCACTAGTGAGGCGAGCGAGAGGAGTCGCGGAAAACTTGAAGTTCCGCGATAAACCTTCTCGTTTATTCCAAGAGCCTCCACGTGTTGTTGATAACCCGCCGACTGTTGATCGCGTGGAAACCTTCTGGAAGAACATCTATGAGTATCCGCAACCAATCAATGTAGATACTCCAGCCCTAGCGCAGTTCAGAGCATTCTGCAGGAGGCTTCGGCAGCCTGAGCTCAATGATCTGCGCAATCCGATAACCCCGGAAGAAGTTCAAAGAGCCCTCAAAGGCTCAAAGAACTTTGCTGCTCCAGGACCCGATGGGTTGAATAACTATTGGTGGAAAAAGTTTCCAGCAACCCACCGCCATCTGGCTAGAGTTTTCAACTCATGGCTAGATGGGGAGCAGCAGATTCCGGAGTGGTTTGTCGAGGGGCGGACCGTGCTCATCCCCAAAAACGGAGATTTGTCTGATCCAAAGAATTACAGACCGATAACGTGCTTGAATGCGTGTTATAAGGTGTTTACGCGCATCTTATACACACGCATTCTCTCCGCAGTTGATCCGGTGTATGAACGGATATATGAGCAAAGAGGGTCAAAGAAAGGGGTTGCCGGCTGCAAGGAGAACCTGCTCATCGATAGGTGTATCACGCAGGACTCCGTGCAGTACAAGCGTAACCTATCGATGGCCTGGATCGATTACCGCAAGGCATTTGATACAACATCGCATGAGTTAATCATGCATTTGCTCAGATGCCTTGAGGTACCCGATCAAATAGTGGGATGCATTGGACAACTGATGCCGCTCTGGAGGACTCGCTTCGCTATAAAATCTGGTGGAGACATAGTCCAAACAGAGCAGGTCATCATTAGAAGAGGCGTGTTTCAGGGAGACTCCCTCAGCCCTCTTCTCTTCTGCATCTCACTATTGCCATTGTCCGTTGTACTCAGGAATACCCGTGGGTACAGCTGCGGCACCCCCAGCAACCGGAGGCATACAGTCACCCACCTGTTTTACATGGATGACCTAAAATTATATGCCTCTGGAGAAAGGGACCTACATCAGTCCCTTAGGGTGGTGGAAGAATATACGCATGCTATCGGAATGGAATTTGGGATCGACAAATGTGCCACGGTTCATCTCAAAAGAGGACGATGCGAGGAATACGGAGAGGATGTCCAGCTCGTAGACGGAAGCATCCTACATCATCTGGATGCCGGAGAGACTTATACTTACCTAGGGGTGGCGCAACGCCGCTCCCAAGAGGTAATCACAGTTAAGAACTCTCTCCGCAGCAAGTATCAGCATAAACTCCGACAGATCTGGTCATCAGAACTGTCGGGGAAGAACAAAGTTGCTGCAACTAATATGCTTGCCGTTCCGATCCTTCTCTACTCCTTCGGAGTGATGAAGTGGACTCAGGAAGAGCTGCGACAACTCGACGTAAAAACTCGCAAAATGATGCATCTCAATAGGAGCTTGCATCCTAAATCGTCTGTTCCACGGTTATACTTTCCCAGACAACGGGGAGGCCGTGGACTTTTGAGTTTGGAGTGTCTGCATAACAGAATGGTTCTGGATGGGGCCTGTAAAGTCATCAGGAGTTCAGATCCCCTTCTCTGCATGGTCCGCGACCATGAAAAAGCAGGGATTGGAGCATTTCTTTTTAAGGCAGCAACCCGTGCGGCCGATGAACTCGGTCTCGTATTCGACACTGAACGGGCTAACCCCAACTCTGTCACCGAGTTGGGACCCGTTCAGCAAAAAGCTCACATCAAAGCTGCGGAGACAGAGGTCCTGCTACAGCTACATATGGATAAGCCAATGCATGGTGTCTTCTTTCACAACATCGAAGACATTGGCTTATCCAAAAGCTTGACCTTTGCCTTCCTCAGGTCGAGTGAGCTAAAGTCGGAGACCGAGGGATTCATAATGGCCTGCCAGGATGGTGTCTTCAACACCCTCGTCTACCGTAGTCGCGTGATGGGTATAGACGTCCCTGACACCCGATGCAGGGCATGTCGTGGGGCACCTGAGACCGTAATGCATTTGCTATCAGCATGCCCATCTTATGCGGTCTCAGCCTATATCCACAGGCATAACGCGGCGCTACGAGTCTTATACTACCATCTACGACACTCGTACGGTATAGACGAGACACCGGTGTTGCCTTATGTTCCGGGGGATATTGAGTCCGTGGTGGAGAATGAGAGGTGCCGGATCTATTGGAACTACTCATTCCCCACCCTCAGGCAAATACAAGCCAATAAGCCTGATGTTGTCCTCCTCGACCACCAAAGTAGAACGATATTCGTCATGGAGTTTTCCGCTCCAGGCGAAATGAATATCGTTCGAAAAGAGGAGGAAAAACGGACTAAATATCGAGATCTTCTCTTTGAACTCCGCAGGTTATATCCGGACCATTCTGTCAAAATGGTGGTTCTGATCATAGGAGTCCTTGGTGGAATGATGGACACACTGCTCTCCAACTTGAAGATAATACCTGCTTGCCGTAATATGGCAGAAATCTTAGCAGCGCGAATGCAGAAGGCCGTCATCCTTGGTTCGCTCCGTCTACTCAGGGCACATGATTCTCGGACCCAATAGTCACTCACCCTACGGACGTAGGGAGTGGTTATTGGGGTTAACGACACCAGCGCGCCCTCCAGATGTATCGGAGCACCGGAGACAGGGCCTGACTGGTACATTCCCAACGGGAAAAAAAAAATAATAATAATAATAATAATAATAATAATAATAATAATAATGATAATAATAATAACCCGTGTGGGGTTTTCTGGGTCCCCCATCGGGCGCGGCCTCCTGCGAATGGAGGATGCTCCCTCACTTAATCAGGAGGGGGTAACGGAGAAATAAAATACCCGTCGTGGAGAAAAACCCAGAAACCTTATGAAAAGTGCTGAAATGGAAATTTATAAAGCCTCGGAAAAAAACGACGTAAACGGGGTCAGAGTGGAAACGCCTGATGTCGCGTCCAGCAGGAGGTTTGAGGCACCTCAGGTCGTCAACATGCGAAGCCCTCGAATTTATTCAACCCCCACTACCCAACTGGATTCTGCGAATCCAATCACAAATGAAACTTCAAAATCATTCACCCTGCATGATATCACAGGAGACGGCAACTGCCTGTTCCGAGCAGTCAGCCTGTATCTCTACAACACTCAAGAAAATCACCTTCGACCCAGGGCGGATGCAGTCAGCTACATAAGAAGAAATTGGGAAGCCGTCAAAAACCACCTGGTGATAACAGCGAATCCAGAACTAATGACCCAGAGAAATTACTGCTACTACATGCGCTGTGATGGAACTTATGGGACCAGTGTCGAGATGTTGGCGTTATCTGAGATCCATCGAATGAATTTCAACATATTCACCCGAATTGAAAAACAAAACAACAAACATGTTTCAACAAATGAAACGCCTACAGTAATCACCAAAAATAATCATGGGCAAAGTATTAGCCTACTACTATCAGGGGACATAGAAGGTGGACATTTCGAGCTTCTAACACCTATGGATAACGAGAAAAAGAAAAGAAAGAAGGATATCCAACAACCCGAACTGATCATGAAACAAAACCAGAAGATCGGGAACCAAAAGGAGAACCTAGACTCAGGACAAGAGAAAACCCAAACAAAAACAAAAAAACATGCAACCAAACAAGGAAGGACCAAATGGTCATTAGGGGAATACAAAGAAATAATCTGGTGCCACTTCTATACACTTGAAAGAACAGGAACAGCAAACCTAAAAGAGACATTCAAGCTGTGGAAAGAAAGAAATCCTGACTCTCAGCACACCCTGTCCCCTAACACAATGGCAACACTTAGGAGATACATAATAAGTAACAACAAGCTCACAGAAAACGAGATCGATAGTATCACCAAAGAATTTAAACAACACATAACGAGAAAATCACATTATACAGAAAATGAATTACGGATAAAACCAGTAGAGAATAACACTGCCTGCGGGTTTAAAATCTTTGAAACAGAAAATACTGAAGAATATATAATGGAAAACACAAAATACTATACACCAGAAGAAAATCGCACTCAAGAAGAATCGCAATCAGAAAACGAAGAGGCAGAAAGAAGAGACGTCATTAACGAAATAGTACGCAGAATATCTCTTGACGAAAACACGGATGAAGAGCTAACAAGAATCCCCTTGAAAAAATAAACGACAACCATAACACTAAACGCCTCATCAAACTTGGAAACGAGGCAATATCAGAAATCATTGAAGGCAATTCGGAAAAATTCAAAAGCATTACAAACATCAATAAGCTAATATGTGCAGTGGCAGCAACCATACAAGACAGGATTGCACCCCCTAACAAAGAGAAAAAGAAAACGTTCTTTGAAGGCGACCCCCCGTGGAAAAAAACGAATCCAAACAAAGGAGAAAGGACCTTTCACGATTAAACGAATGCCTGAATAAAGAACTCGGAAGCAAAATGATGGAACAAAAGCACTGACTTCACTCAAAATACAGCATCAAGAGCGATAAGGACCACGCTAGAACAATTGAAAAACTAAAGCAACAAATCTCGGCTAAAGGATGTAGAATCAAGAGATACACAGAAAGAAGCCTACAATACCAACAGAATAAACTATACACAGAAAACACAAGTAAATTCTACAATGATATACTTAACAAAAAGAAATAAATTAGAAGTATGCCACCTATACCAGAAATAGAAAGATACTGGAAATCAATCTGGGAGAAGGACACAAAACATGAATTAACAGCAACATGGATCTAGGAAGAATACGAGAAGACAGCCCAAATCAAAAGAATGGAATGGCAGGATATAACGCTAGAAGAAGTCATGTCATCAATAACTCAGACAGCTAACTGGAAATCCCCAGGAGTAGACGGAATTACAAACTTTTGGATAAAAAAACTACATGCAGCACATGAACATCTAACTCATGCGTACAACGATCTTATCTCTGAGAAGCAAAAAATACCACTTTGGCTAGCAAAACGAAAAACTTACCTCATTCCCAAAAACGAGAAAACAGATCAAGCCAACAATTACAGACCTTTAACCTGTCTAAATAACATATACAAAATTCTAACAAAGATATTTGCAGAAAGATTGCACACGCATCTAAACAACAATAGCCAACGAGCAGAAGGGATGCGTCAAAAACACTTATAGGTGCAAAGACCATCTTCTAACATCCAAAATGATCCACAAGGACTGCAAAGACAGCCGTAAAAGCCTATCGATAGCTTGGATCGATTACAAGAAAGCATTTGACAGTGTTCCTCATAGCTGGCTTATAGAAACGCTCAATATTTACCGAGCCCCAGCAACACTTATTTCATTCATAAGCAAAACCATGACAACTTGGAACACCGACCTTAATCTCTCAAATGGAACACCTGGCGCTGAATTGATAACAATGAAGGACATTCGAATCAAGAACGGAATATATCAAGGCGACTCGCTTTCTCCCCTGCTCTTCTGCATGGCCCTGTTCCCACTAACATCCATTTTAGAGAAGTCACAAACAGGATACCGCTGCAAAAAAAAAGGAAAAGATAAACCACCTCCTTTACATCGACGACTTGAAACTGATTGCAAGAAATGATGAAGAACTCAAAGAACAACTCAAGCTAGTAAAAACCTTCAGTGACAATATAAACATGGAATTTGGGCTAGACAAGTGCGCCAAAGCCACATTTATCAACGGACTACTTAAAAAAAGTGAAAACATTGAACTCTGTGAAAAAACGGCAATAAGAACTCTAGAACAGAATGACGTATACAAATATCTCGGTGTGTATGAACACGATGGTGTACAACACAAGAATATGAAAACCAAACTCACTAAAGAATACTATCGAAGAACGAGGGAAATCCTGAAGACCGAACTTAGTGCCAAAAACAAGACATCTGCCATCACATTCAGTACAGCTTTGGGATAATCAAGTGGACCCAAGCGGAAATAAGAAAAATGGACCAACAAACGAGAAAACTGATGAATATGCACGGAGCGTCCAAGAGCAGATATAGACAGGCTATACATCCCGAGAAGAGACGGAGGAAGAGGAATGCAAAATATGGAAACAAGCTACGCCATATCCAACGCAGGCCTGAACCTGTACCTGAAAATGAAGCAAAAGGACAAACAGTTGGGAATGGTATACCGAAAATCCCAGAAACTCATTGAAGCGGAATGTAATCGATTAGCTGAAAACGAAAGAATTGAGAACACAAACCCAGATAAAACTGAAACAAAACGGGTGAAGATAATAAAGGAGAAGATGAAAATAAGAATTAGAGAAGAAAACAAAGCTAGATGGAAAGATAAAGCAATGCATGGACAGATAGAAAAAGAAGTTGAAAAAGAAACGATAAATAAAGATCTTAACTGGAAATGGCTCACTCAGGCAAACATCAAAACCGAAACTGAGGCACTAATAACCGCCTGCCAAGAACAAGCAATGGCAACAAACTACATGAAGACAAGAATCATGAAATCTGGCAAAGACACAAAATGTAGACTTTGCCGGACACACAATGAAACAATTCATCATGTAGTTTCCTGATCCTTGCAAAGAAGGCATACCTAGAAAGACACAATGCGGTAGAGGCTCAGTTGCACTGGAACATATGCAAAGCGTATATGATAGAAGTTCAAGGGAATTGGTATCAGCATGTTCCAGATTCGGTGATGGACACCCCAGAAGTCACCTTTATATGGGACACCCAAGTTCAAACCGACAGAATGATAAAAGCCAACAAACCAGATATCATTCTGAAACAGAAAAGCAAAAGAACATGCCTTCTAATAGATGTCGCTATCCCATCAGACTACAATATTACCCAGAAAGAAGCTGAAAAGTACCTGAAATATAAAGATTTGTAGATAGAGATCCAAAGAATGTGGAGCATGAGGGCAAAAGTGATACCCATCGTCATCGGGGCCACAGGGCTGATATCCAATGCAACCTGTGCAGCAGTAAAAGAGATCCCAGGACACCACAACCTCCTCACCATGCAGAAAGCAGTCCTGTTGGGCACGGCACACATAGTGCGCAAAGTAATATAAAAAGATCCTAATAAAGAGGAATACCCTAGGTGCATGGTTTGCACCCGGTGTTTCAAGAAAATGAAACCATAACAAAGCATGTCAGTTATGTGATGTCAGAAAATAATAATAATAATGATAATAATAATAATAATAATAATAATAATAATAATAATAATAATAATAATAATAATAATAATAATAATAATAATAATAATAATAATAATAATAATAATAATAATAATAATAATAATAATAATAATAATAATAATAATAATAATAATAATAATAATAATAATAATAATAATAATAATAATAATAATAATAATAATAATAATAATAACAATAATAATAATAATAATAATAATAATAATAATAATAATAATAATAATAATAATAATAATAATAATAATAATAATAATAATAATAATAATAATAATAATAATAATAATAATAATAATAATAATAATAATAATAATAATAATAATAATAATAATAATAATAATAATAATAATAATAATAATAATAATAATAATAATAATAATAATAATAATAATAATAATAATAATAATAATAATAATAATAATAATAATACCCCTTCAAGGAGCTGTTAGACCTTGACGTGGTGGAGGGGCTCAGTAGCTATGGTGACTCTGAGAGCGATGCCGGCGGGAGTTTCATACTCCTGGTAGGGCCACCCATGCCGGTAAGGTCGAAGTTGAGTAGTGAAGCTAAGGACAGCTCAGCAGGAGTAAACCTGAAAAAATCCGTAATCTATGGTGGAAGATATCGTGCTAAGAGATTGATGGCTATACGTAGTTAGTCGCTAACGATTCCCCGTGAGAATATGGCGAAACTCACTTGTATTCTTGCCTTACTGTGGTAAGGGAGCACTGCCACAGTGGACTAATATTTCTGCCCTACTCGTGGGAATAGAATGGATATAAACCAATCAACCCAAAAAGAGGTGACCCCCTCTTTAAAAAGTGGTAACCCCAACACGAATCAGGAAAAGGCGGTGACACCCCGGTTCCTGGTCGTTATGAGAAAAGAGGGCGACTTTTCATCAGTTAGCCCTTTTGTTATTGAAAAAGCTTTGAAAGGAATTTGTGGAGATTTGAAAATGATAAAGAAGACCAAAGTAGGGCTATTTTTAGAGACTGTATCAGCTGGACAAAGCAGGAAACTTCTCAATACAACTAGACTACACGATATGGAAATTGAAGTAGTGCCGCATAAAACCCTCAATGAGTCTAAGGGCGTTATATACTGCCCAGATTTGCTTAACTGTTCAACAGACGAAATACTGAAGGAGCTATCGAACCAAGGAGTACTCAATGTATATAGAATGAAAGTGGGACGAGACGGTGAACTTCACGATTCACCAAATCACGTCCTAACCTTTAACACCCCTGTGGTTCCTAAAACTATCAAGATCGCCTTCTACTGGCTTCCTGTCAGAATTTACGTTCCAGCACCTATGAGATGTTTTCGATGCCAGAAATTTGGACATACCTCTCTGAGATGTAAAGATAACCAAGTATGTGTCTGTGGAAAACCCCTCCATGAGGGAAACCCCTGTGAAGAACCCATTACATGTGTTAATTGTAAAGAGAATCCATCTGCCAAATCGAAAATATGCCCAGTTTACAAACTGGAAATGGCAATTCAGGAAGTAAAAACCAAGGAAAACATACCGTACCAAGAAGCGAAAAAAAAAGTAGTAATACATACCCCTACTGCAGGAACTTCTTATGCCAAAGCAGTAAATAAGCCAACCTTTGATTGCAGTTCCCTTGTTAAAGAACTTACCCCAATTTTGATAAAAGCCGTAATGGATGCATTGAAACCTTACCCTTCCCCAGCCACTTCGACTTACTTTGATCCCACTTTTCGATTACCTATTCTTCCCCCTTCTCGAGGCCATACACAAGAAAACCCCAATCTGACTAAATTAGTCAGTCATAAGTCGCGTACTACAAACGAAACAAGGGCCGAGGCTGAAAAGAGAAAGAAAACGACATCTTCATCTGAGGATGAGATGTCACGATCAAACCAAGATGACTCGTCGACATCACAAGGTAAAATAACGAAAAAGAAAAAGGGATGGCCAAAAGGCAAGCCCAGAATGTGATGCTCATGTGATAACCATCTGTGATATTTTAATCATATCCAATTTTATTTAATTAAACTTATATTTTAAAACCCATAATGTGCAGTACACCTAACTTCATTCAATGGAACTGTAACGGTCTTCAATTGCACTTTTCTGAACTACAGTTGATTAAAAGCAGATGTAACCCGGATGCATTCGTTCTGCAAGAAACCCACCTAAGACCTGAACAGAACTTTACACTTCGAGGTTTCTCGTCCTTTCGCAAGGACCTGAACCCTGATGGCAGAGCTAGAGGAGGAGTGGCAATCTTCCTCAGGGATTCCATACCTGCAAAAGAAATTGAAATTAATACACGCCTACAAGCTGTTGCTATTCAAATACAATCTCCCCGAAAATTGACACTTTGTAGTATATACCTACCAGACTATCAGTGGAATATGCAAGAGATTCAGAATATCTTACACCAATTGCCAGAACCAGTCCTTATTATGGGCGACTTTAATGCACACTCACCGGTGTGGGGCTCGGAAACAAGAGATTTCCGAGGGAGAAGAATAGAAAACCTGCTTGAGCAAGAAAACATTTGTCTTGCGAACTCCGGGGAAGCAACACATTTCAATGCACGGTCGAATTCATTCTCTGCTATAGATTTGACTCTCTGCACGCCACATATAATTCCAGCGTTAGCTTGGAAGCCCCTGGAGGACCTTCATTCTAGTGACCACTTCCCAATTCAGATTAGTTTCGATGCCCCTGAACGAAGTAGGATCTCTAAAGAAAAATGGCTCATTGAAAAAGCGAATTGGGATGACTTTTCTAACTTAGTATCGTTACCAAATCCTGACTTTTCTGAAGGAATCAACGACGCAGTGGATGCCGTCACTGATGCTATCCTCTTAGCTGCACATTCGGCAATCCCTAAATCAAGAAACAATGGGTCTTCTAAAGAAGTACCTTGGTGGAATGAGAGTATAAAACAGGCCATAACAAGTAGAAATAAAGCCCTGAGAGTTTTTCGAAGAAACCCTTCGACGGAGAACCTTGTAGAATTTAAAAAACGGAGATCACGTGCTCGCAGATTGATCAACGAAAGCCGTAAAAGGTCATGGGAAGAATACGTTTCCTCTCTGACTGCAGACACACCAGTCTCCGAAGTTTGGAAGAAGATCAAAATTATATCTAGGAAAAACTCATACAATAACCCCCAAACTCTTATAGTCAATGACAACGTCATCACTGACGATGATGGAATTTGCGAGGCATTTGCCGACCACTACGAGAACGTGAGTAGCTTCCGAAATTATGACCCAGAGTTCCAAATAACAAAAGCGAGAGAAGAAGCGAGAAAAGTGGACTTTACGACCGAGGTGGAACTAGAATACAATGCCCCATTTAAAATACATGAGCTGAAATACGCATTGAACTCTAGCAAAGACAGTGCGCCTGGGCACGATGACATAATGTATAGCATGTTACGACACCTCCCAGAAAATGACAAAGAAGAACTGTTAAAACTTTATAACAAAATGTGGGCCTCTGGCGTATATCCGGATAACTGAAAAATTGCAATTACAGTCCCTATTCCCAAATGCCATGGAGCACCTACAGACCCAAAACTTTATCGCCCCATTTCACTAACGTCATGTTTGGGAAAGATTTTTGAGAAAATGATCAACGCCAGACTTACTTGGATTTTAGAGACCCAGTCACTGCTGTCGAAACGCCAACTGGGATGTCGTCGAAATAATTCATGCATTGATGCCCTCGTTACATTGGAAACTGAAATCCGTAAGGCCTTCCTTGAGAGACACCACCTCGTAGCAGTGATGCTTGATCTACAAAAAGCATATGACATGACGTGGCGAGACGCAATCATAAAACAACTGCATGTGTGGGGTTTCCGCGGCACATTACCTCATGTTTTGGATAGTTTCCTACAGAACAGATTCTTTTCTGTAAGGGTTGGAAATCAGATATCATCTCGAAGGTCCCTGGAGAACGGCATACCACAAGGATCAACCCTCAGTGTGACGCTTTTCTCTATAGCTATCAACTGTCTTGTATGGAACTTACCTGCATCAGTAGATGCTGTTCTCTATGTAGACGACCTCACCCTGTATAGCCGAGGACCTTCGATAAATCAGTTGAACCATACACTACAAGAAGCGTTGGATATGGTGCAAAACATTGCAAGTATACATGGTTTCAAATTCTCACCAACAAAATCACATGCCGTACATTTCTGTAGATTACGGACCCCACACACAGAACCGCAACTGACCCTGCAAAATCAGCCAATCGGTATTAAGGGAGAATCGAAATTTCTGGGTATTATCTTCGATCAGAAACTCACCTGGAAATCGCATATCGACCATGTGGTAACAAACTGCCACAAAGTCATAAATGTCATGAGAAGCGTAGGAAGCATGCGCTGGGGTGCCGATAGGGAAGTTTTACTCAAAATATATCAAGCGCTAATTCAGAGCCGAATTGACTATGGAAGCATTGTATATGGATCTGCGTGTGCATCCCGACTCAAACTCCTCGACAGAATTCAAAGTGCAGCTATCCGCATTGCAAGTGGTGCATTCCGAACGAGCCCGATTGAGGCCATCCAGTCGGATTCCTCGACGCTCCCTCTCAACCTCCGCAGACAAATGCAAACTCTAACTTATGGTGCGAGAATGCAATCTCTTCCTCGACACTTGAACCACAACCTTTTTTCAAAAAAAATAGACATTACTCAACGGCCGCCTCGAATATCGAAACCTGCACATATCCGTTTCATTGAAATCGAAAAAGAAAACGTGATCTCTGATCTTCCAAATGTTATGACCTTGAACCAAAACGTCAACCCATGGATGAGGACACCAGTACACACAAACACCGAACTCACGGAGTGGAGGAAAGATAACACCCCTGCATCAACGTATAGAACACTATTCCTAGAGCAAATATCCCGTTACCAACATTTCCTGATTATTTACACAGACGGATCAAAAACGGACGAGGGTACAGGGGCAGCATTCGTTGTGGATGCAAATCCTTTTACGTGGACATTGAGCCAAAGTTATTCTATCTTTTCGGCAGAGATGTACGCAATCTGGCAGGCACTGTTATATTTTTCAAGAGACCGGAATGACCAATGCCTTATCTGTACTGATTCTCTGAGTGCAATCACATCGCTCCAAGACCACTTCACTAAAAATGAATGGGCATTACGCATATTGGATCTGATTACCTATCTCGAAGTACAACACAAAGAAGCCGTGATCATGTGGATCCCTGGTCACTGTAACATCGTAGGAAATGAATTGGCCGATAAAGCTGCGAAGAATGCAACGATCATGCAATACGATGAAGGAATACCAGTATGCCTAAGTGACCTGAAAGTATCCATAAAAAAGGTCTGTTACGAAAAATGGCAAACACAGTGGAATAACTGTGAGAATAACTTGAGACCGATAAAAGTTTCTGTTAAGAAATGGACGTACCCTGAACTCTCCAGGCGGGAACAAGTAGTTCTATGTAGAATGAGGATCGGACATACAAATATGACTCACCTATATCTCCTCAACGGCTCTAGAAGACCAAGATGTGATAACTGCCAAACCCGCCTAACAGTACAACATATCCTGACGTGCCAGAACTTTGAGTATCAGAGACAAACGCTGGGCATACTACCTGGAACAGAACTGACGTTACGAGATGACAAGGAAATGATTTTAAAACTGATAACTTACCTGAAAGATATAGGACTTTTCCATAAGATTTAAATATTACATGACCCTGTCATGGATATAGAGCGAATGACCATTGAAGTCGATGCTCTTTAAATGAAAAAAAAAATAAAATAAAATAATAATAATAATAATAATAATAATAATAATAATAATAATAATAATAATAATAATAATAATAATAATAATAATAATAATAATAATAATAATAATAATAATAATAATAATAATAATAATAATAATAATAATAATAATAATAATAATAATAATAATAATAATAATAATAATAATAATAATAATAATAATAATAATAATAATAATAATAATAATAATAATAATAATAATAATAATAATAAAATCTCAGCAGCAAGAATGCAGAAGGCCGTTATACTTGGTTCGCTCCGTCTACTCAGGGCACACGATTCTCGGACCCAATAATTACTCACCCTACGGACGTAGGGAGTGGTTATTGGGGTTAACGACACCAGCGCGCCCTCCGGATGGGTCGGAGCACCGGAGACAGGGCCTGACTGGTACACTCCTAAGGAGAAAAAAAAAAATAATAATAATAATAATAATAATAATAATAATAATAATAATAATAATAATAATAATAATAATAATAATAATAATAATAATAATAATAATAATAATAATAATAATAATAATAATAATAATAATAATAATAATAATAATAATAATAATAATATTAATAATAATAATAAGGCAAGGTGGAGGGGCCGTAAACGAGGATTTGCCTGCTTATGACGACCGCGACGAACAAGGACGCTTTGAGTGGACTGATGAATTGAGGGATGACCTTCTGCGTTTTTACGAGAGTAGTGAGCCCGCCCGAAGGGGATACATGGCGAGAATGCATGTTCTGTGGTGCGAAAATCACCCGGAGCATGCCGCTTTCACCGCACAAAATCTCAGGGATTATGTATCTCATCTTCGGGCTCGAGGCTATATCAGGGCCCCTCCTCAGCCGGCTAACGAACTGGCAGAAGTGGCAGTTCCACCACGAGTTGGTCTGGCACAGGAGGAACCTTTGATTGCACCGCCAATGGAAAATTTCAGAACACGTAGGGTGCTTCACGTACCAAAGTACCTAAAGCCAGAACAACTAGCCCAAGTGGATGCAGAGGTTCGGGATGTCCTAATAGAAGAGGCTGATATCTGGCAAATTAACAGCGCTGTGTACAGAGCCGCTCAGTCGCTGACCCAAACGGAGAGAAGGAATCCCTTCTTGTCGGTTGGAAGGCACGAGCGACGAGTACAGAAGATGGAAGCCAAGATCAAGTCGGCGAGACAACACGCGTCTCGTATCCAATGTGTGATGGACTATATGGCAGCCAACAGGCTTTTCACGCCAGCAGTGCGCCGAATAGCGGCAAAATTAAGAAGAGCCCATCACACACTGAATCAAGGAGTGCTGTTGACTACCAAACAGCACTGCCTTGACAGGATACGAATGCTAGTGGCTGCAAAGAAGTCACTAGTGAGGCGATTGAGGAGCATCGTGGAAAACTCAAAATTCCGCGATAATCCTTCTCAATTATTCCAAAAGCCTCCGCGAGTTGTAGAAAATCCGCCGACCGCTGATCAAGTAGAAGCCTTCTGGAAGGATATTTATGAACATCCGCAACCACTGAATGTAGACACTCCAGCCCTAGCGCAGTTTGAAGCATTCTGCGGAAGGCTTCAACAGCCAGAGCTCAATAAACTGCGCGACCCGATAACCCCGGAAGAAGTTCGACGAGCCCTTGAGGGCTCGAAGAACTCAGCTGCACCAGGTCCGGATGGACTAGGGAACTACTGGTGGAAAAAATTTCCCAGCACCCACCAACATTTGGCCAGAGTTTTCAACTCATGGTTGAATGGTGAGCAGCAGATTCCCGGTTGGTTTGTCGAGGGGCGAACCGTGCTGATCCCAAAAACGGGAGATGTGTCGGAACCGAAAAACTACAGGCCGATAACATGCCTGAACGCATGTTATAAGATGTTCACCCGCATTTTGTACATGCGAATACTCACCGCAGTTGAACACGTGTACGAACGGATATATGAGCAAAGAGGGTCAAAGAAAGGGATCGCTGGATGCAAGGAGAATCTGCTCATCGATAGATGTATTACGCAGGACTCCACGCAGTATAAGCGTAACCTTTCGATGGCCTGGATCGACTATCGCAAGGCATTTGATACGACATCGCATGAGCTAATCATGCACGTTCTTCGATGCCTTGCGATACCCGATCAAATAGTGAGATGCATTGAACAACTGATGCCACTCTGGAGGACTCGCTTCACTATAACATCAGGTCAAGCTAGAGTCCAAACAGATCAGGTTATCTTCAGAAGGGGAGTGTTTCAGGGAGATTCTCTCAGCCCCCTTCTCTTTTGCATCTCACTATTGCCATTGTCCGTTGCCCTCAGAAAAACACGTGGATACTACTGCGGCACCCCCAGCAACCGGAGGCATAAGGTGACTCATCTATTCTACATGGATGATCTTAAGCTTTATGCCTCTGGTGAAAAGGACCTACGTCAGTCTTTGAGAGTGGTGGAGGAGTATACGCAGGCCATCGGCATGGAGTTTGGGATCGACAAATGTGCAACGGTTCATCTCAAAAGAGGACGATGCGACGATTACGGAGAAGACGTCCAGCTCATAGACGGAAGCATCCTACGTCATCTGGGTGCCGGAGAGAAGTATACCTACTTGGGAGTGGAACAACACCACTCTCAAGAAGTTTTAACTGTCAAAAACTCTCTCCGCGGCAAGTATCAGCACAAACTCCGACAGATCTGGTCATCAGAACTGTCGGGAAAGAACAAAGTTGCTGCCACAAATATGCTTGCCGTTCCGATCTTACTCTACTCCTTCGGAGTAATGAAGTGGACTCAGGAGGAGCTGCGACAACTCGACGTAAAGACTCGCAAGATGATGCACCTATACAGGAGCTTGCATCCCAAATCGTCCGTTCCTCGGTTATATCTCCACCGACAACAAGGAGGACGAGGACTTTTGAGTTTGGAGTGTCTTCACAACAGAATGGTATTGGATGGAGCATGTAAAGTAATCAGGAGTTTGGACCCCCTTCTCTGCATGGTCCGGGACCATGAAAACGCAGGGATTGGAGCGTTCCTCTTTAAGGCAGCAGCCCGTGCGGCTGATGAACTCGGTCTCAGTTTCGACACCAAACGGCGTGATCCGAACTCTGTCACAGAGTTGGCACCCGTTCGGCAAAAAGCCCATGTAAAGGCCGCAGAAAATGCAGCTCTTCTGCAGCTACATAGAGATAAGCCTTTGCATGGGGTCTTCTTCAGAAACGTTGAAGACCTTGGCTTATCCAAGAACTTGACCTACGCCTTCCTTAGGTCAAGTGGGCTGAAGTCGGAGACCGAGGGATTCATAATGGCCTGCCAAGATGGTGTCTTCAACACCTTGGTCTACCGAAGCCACGTGATGGGTATAGAGGTCCCTGATATTAGATGCAGGGCCTGCCGTCAGGCGCCTGAGACCATTATGCATTTGCTGTCAGCATGTCCAGCATATGCGGTCTCAGCCTATATCCACAGACATAACGCGGCTCTACGAGTGTTATATTACCACCTACGACACTCGTACGGTATAGACGAGACACCAGTGTTGCCTTACGCTCCGGGGGATATTGAGTCCGTGGTGGAGAATGAGAAGTGCCGGATCTACTGGAACTACTCATTTCCCACCCTCAGACAAATACAGGCCAATAAGCCTGATGTAGTACTCCTCGACCATGGAAGTAAGACGATATTCGTCATTGAGTTTTCGGCTCCTGGCGAAACGAATATCGTCCGAAAGGAGGAGGAGAAACGGACGAAATATCGAGATTTACTCTTCGAACTCCGCAGGCTCTATCCAGACCATTCTGTAAAAATGGTTGTTCTGATAATAGGGTCCCTTGGCGGTGTGATGGATTCATTACTCTCGAACTTAAAAATCATACCGGCATGTAGAAAGATGTCAGAAATCATAGCCGGAAGAATGCAGAAGGCTGTCATCCTCGGTTCATTACGTCTGCTCAGGGCACACGATTACCGGACCCAATAGCTGCTTACCCCATAGTTTGGGGAGTGGTTATTGGGGTAATGATGTTGCCAGCGCGCCCTCCGAATGTATCGGAGCATCGGAGACAGGGTCCGACTGGAGGATTTTAATTCAAATCAGAAATAATAATAATAATAATAATAATAATAATAATAATAATAATAATAATAATAATAATAATAATAATAATAATAATAATAATAATAATAATAATAATAATAATAATAATAATAATAATAATAATAATAATAATAATAATAATAATAATAATAATAATAATAATAATAATAATAATAATAATAATAATAATAATAATAATGATAATAATAATAATAATAATAATAATAATAATAATAATAATAATAATAATAATAATAATAATAATAATAATAATCGTTCGGAAAGAGGAGGAAAAACGGACTAAATATCGAGATCTTCTCTTTGAACTCCGCAGGTTGTATCCGGACCATTCTGTCAAAATGGTGGTTCTGATTATAGGAGTCCTTGGTGGAATGATGGACACACTGCTCTCTAATTTGAAGTTGATACCGGCCTGCCGTAATATGGCACAAATCCTAGCCGCTCGAATGCAGAAGGCCGTCATCCTTGGTTCCCTTCGTCTGCTCAGAACACATGACTCTCGGACCCAATAATCACTCACCCTACGGACGTAGGGAGTGGTTATTGAGGTAAACGACACCAGCGCGTCCTCCGGATGGGTCGGAGCACCGGAGACAGGACCTGACTGGTACACTCTTAAAGGAAGTAATAATAATAATAATAATAATAATAATAATAATAATAATAATAATAATAATAATAATAATAATAATAATAATAATAATAATAATAATAATATGAAGCCCCTGAAGCCGCAAGAACTGGCACGGGTGGATGCGGAGATTGGCGATGTTCTTCCAGAAGAGGCTGACATCTGGCAGATCAATACTGTCGTGTACGACGCCGCTCATGCTCTATCCCAAACGGAGAGGAGGGACACCACCGCTCTGTTGGGGAGGCATGAACGACGTGTACACAAGATGGAAGCCAAGATCAAGTCGGCGAGACAACACGCGTCTCGTATCCAGTGTGTGGTGGACTTCGTGGCGGCCAATAGGCCTTTCACGCCCGCAGTGCGGCGAATTGCCGCAAAACTGAGACGAGCTCACCACACATTAAATCAAGGTGTGCTGTTCACCATCAAACAGCACTGCCTTGATAGGATACGAATGCTAGTGGCTGCAAAGAAGTCACTAGTGAGGCGGGCGAGAGGTATCGCGGAAAACATAAAGTTCCGCGATAAACCTTCTCGCTTATTCCAAGAGCCTCCACGTGTTGTCGATAACCCGCCGGCTGCAGATCGGGTGGAAACATTCTGGAAGAATATCTATGAGTATCCGCAACCACTCAATGTAGATACTCCAGCCCTAGCGCAGTTCGAAGCATTTTGCAGGAGGCTTCGGCAGCCTGAGCTCAATGATCTGCGCATTCCGATAACCACGGAAGAAGTACGAGGGGCCCTAAAAGGCTCTAAGAATTTCGCTGCTCCAGGCCCTGATGGGTTGAATAACTATTGGTGGAAAAAGTTTCCAACAACCCACCGCCATCTGGTCAGAGTTTTCAACTCATGGCTAGATGGGGAGCAGCAGATTCCAGAGTGGTTTGTCGAGGGGCGAACCGTGCTCATCCCCAAAAACGGAGATTTGTCTGATCCAAAGAATTACAGGCCGATAACATGCTTGAATGCGTGTTATAAGGTGTTTACGCGCATCTTATACACGCGCATTCTCTCCGCAGTTGATCCGGTGTATGAACGGATAAATGAGCAAAGAGGGTCAAAGAAAGGGGTCGCCGGGTGCAAGGAGAACCTGTTCATCGATAGATGTATCACGCAGGACTCCGTGCAGTATAAGCGTAACCTTTCGATGGCCTGGATCGATTACCGCAAGGCATTTGATACAACATCACATGAGTTAATCATGCATTTGCTTAGATGCCTTGAGGTACCCGGTCAAATAGTGGGATGCATTGGACAACTGATGCCGCTCTGGAGGACTCGCTTCACCATAAGATCTGGTAGAGACATAGTCCAAACAGAGCAGGTCATCATTAGAAGAGGTGTGTTTCAGGGAGACTCCCTTAGCCCTCTTCTCTTCTGCATCTCACTATTGCCATTGTCCGTTGCGCTCAGGAATACCCGTGGGTACAACTGCGGCACCCCCAGCAACCGGAGGCATAATGTCACCCATCTGTTTTACATGGATTACCTCAAATTGTATGCCTCTGGAGAAAGGGACCTACATCAGTCCCTTAGGGTGGTGGAAGAATATACGCATGCTATCGGTATGGAATTTGGGATCGACAAATGTGCCACGGTTCATCTCAAAAGAGGACGATGCAAGGAATACGGAGAGGATGTCCAGCTCGTAGACGGAAGCATCCTACATCATCTGGATGCCGGAGAGACTTATACCTACCTTGGGGTGGAACAACGCCGCTCCCAAGAGGTATTTGCAGTTAAAAACTCTCTCCGCGGCAAGTATCAGCATAAACTCCGACAGATCTGGTCATCAGAACTGTCGGGGAAGAACAAAGTTGCTGCAACTAATATGCTTGCCGTTCCGATCCTTCTTTACTCTTTCGGAGTGATGAAGTGGACTAAGGAAGAGCTGCGACAACTTGACGTTAAGACTCGCAAAATGATGCATCTCAATAGGAGCTTGCATCCTAAATCGTCCGTTCCACGGTTATACTTTTCCAGACAACGGTGAGGCCGTGGACTTTTGAGTTTGGAGTGTCTGCATAACAGAATGGTTCTGGATGGGGCCTGTAAAGTCATCAGGAGTTCAGATCCCCTTCTCTGCATGGTCCGCGACCATGAGAAAGCAGGGATTGGAGCATTCCTTTTCAAGGCAGCTACCCGTGCGGCCGATGAACTCGGTCTCGTTTTCGACACTGAACGGGCTAACCCAAACTCTGTCACCGAGTTGGGACCCGTTCAACAAAAAGCTCAGATAAAAGCTGCGGAGGCAGAGGTCCTGCTACAGCTACATATGGATAAGCCAATGCATGGTGTCTTCTTTCATAACATCGAAGACCTTGGCTTATCCAAAAGCTTGACCTTTGCCTTCCTCAGATCGAGTGAGCTAAAGTCGGAGACCGAGGGATTCATAATGGCCTGCCAGGATGGTGTCTTCAACACCCTTGTCTACCGTAGTCGCGTGATGGGTATAGACGTCCCTGACACCCGATGCAGGGCATGTCGTGGGGCACCTGAGACCGTAATGCATTTGCTATCAGCATGCCCATCTTATGCGGTCTCAGCCTATATCCACAGGCATAACGCGGCGCTACGAGTGTTGTACTACCACCTACGACACTCGTACGGTATAGACGAGACACCGGTGTTGCCTTATGCTCCGGGGGATATTGAGTCCGTGGTGGAGAATGAGAGATGCCGAATCTATTGGAACTACTCATTCCCCACCCTCAGGCAAATACAAGCCAATAAGCCTGATGTTGTCCTCCTCGACCACCAAAGTAGAACGATATTCGTCATGGAGTTTTCCGCTCCAGGCGAAATGAATATCGTTCGAAAAGAGGAGGAAAAACGGACTAAATATCGAGATCTTCTCTTTGAACTCCGCAGGTTATATCCGGACCATTCTGTCAAAATGGTGGTTCTGATCATAGGAGTCCTTGGTGGAATGATGGACACACTGCTCTCCAACTTGAAGATAATACCTGCTTGCCGTAATATGGCAGAAATCTTAGCAGCAAGAATGCAGAAGGCCGTCATCCTTGGTTCGCTCCGTCTACTCAGGGCACATGATTCTCGGACCCAATAGTCACTCACCCTACGGACGTAGGGAGTGGTTATTGGGGTTAACGACACCAGCGCGCCCTCCGGATGTATCGGAGCACCGGAGACAGGGCCTGACTGGTACATTCCCAACGGGAAAAAAAAAAAAAAATAATAATAATAATAATAATAATAATAATAATAATAATAATAATAATAATAATAATAATAATAATAATAATAATAATAATAATAATAATAATAATAATAATAATAATAATAATAATAATAATAATAATAATAATAATAATAATAATAATAATAATAATAATAATAATAATAATAATAATAATAATAATAATAATAATAATAATAATAATAATAATAATGAAGTGGCAGATATGCCACGTGTCGGTCTGGCTGTAGAGGAGGCTCGCATCATACCACCAATGGAGGACATCAGAACCCGCAGGACGCTTCACAATATGAAGCCCTTGAAGCCGCAAGAACTGGCACGGGTGGATGCGGAGATTGGCGATGTTCTTTCAGAAGAGGCCAACATCTGGCAGATCAATTCTGTCGTGTACGACGCCGCTCGTGCAATATCCCAGACGGAGAGGAGGGACACCACCGCTCTTGT
>OX101809.2:34094329-34249329 GCA_944452925.2 Chrysolina oricalcia | reverse complement strand
CCGCTCTGGAGGACTCGCTTCATAAAAGACAATGTCCCGAATCAACAAATACCTATTCAGTCCACAATGGAAGTTGTTGCTGCAAGAGTGATTTATCCTCTAGAGTTCACGATTTGCAATATATATCTCCCTGACGGCAATTGGAATATCGCAGACCTTAGCAATATCACAAATCAACTACCACCCCCTTATATGATTGTTGGTGATTTTAACGCACATAATCCAATATGGGGCTCTGAAAGGATTGATACTCGTGGAAGAATCATTGAGAATTTCATCGATGAAACGGATCTTGTGATACTCAATACTGGAGAAGGAACCTATGTGAACCTAAGATCTAATTCATTATCAGTATTAGATTTGGCTCTTTGTTCACCTACACTTGCACCTTCTATTCAGTGGAAATGTCTGGGTGATCACCTCACAGATCATTTCCCAATCACCATAGAATTTTCTAGTCGCCATATCTCGCAATCATTACCAAGAAAGTGGAAATTGGAGAAAGCCGACTGGCCTCTGTACAAAGAAAATGTTATGCAAATGCAGATAGAGACTGACAATGTTGACATGAGTACACAACTCATCAGTGAAAAAATCATAGAAGCTGCTAATATAGCAGTTCCTCAAACTAGCGGAAAAAAAGGTAGAAAAACAACACCGTGGTGGAATGATGAGGTTGCAACACTTATTAGAGAAAAACATAGAGCACTCATATTATGAAAAGGTTCCCCACCATAGAAAACTCCATTGCGTTCAAAAGAGCTAGAGCTAGAGCTAGGCGCTCTCTACATGAAAGCAAAAGAAGATCATGGGAGGAATATATTTCCACTATAACGGCGTCCACCCCTTCATCAGAAGTATGGACAAAAATAAGGGCCATCCTGGGAAAAAAATTTGCGAAGACGACCCTAGCACTGGAAATAGACGGAGAGATAATTGTTGATCAAACAGATATTGCAGAGAAAATCGCCAAACATTTTGAAATAGCTAGTAGCTCCCAACATATCGATGAAGATGATCTCATAATCCGGAAAAATCTTGAGAGAAATATTGATTTCAGCGAGCAGAATATATCTGAGTATAACGAAACCTTTTCTATGACAGAACTGGAACATGCCTTAGATGAAGCAGGAAGTTCATCACCAGGGGCAGACAATATAGTCTACGATTTTATGAGACAGTTACCACTCACTGCGAAACAAGTGCTCTAGGATATATTCAACAAAATTTGGTCGAGCGGAATCTATCCACAAGCATGGCGCCAAGCAATCATCATACCTGTTCTGAAACCAGGAAAAGATCCAAGAATACCCAACAGCTACCGCCCAATATCACTTACCAGTTGTCCCAGTAAAATTATGGAAAAGATGGTTAGTTACCGCCTCAGATGGGTTCTAGAATCGAATCAACTCCTATCAGCTGCACAGGCCGGATTCCGATGCCATCGATCGACAACAGACCAACTTGTTCTCCTAGAAAAAGAAATCCAGAATAGTTTCGCAGAGAGAAACCACTTTGTAGCAGTATTTTTTGATCTCGAAAGGGCATTCGACACAACATGGCGATTCGGAGTCCTGGAACAGCTGAATGAATGGGGGTTACGAGGAAGTTTACCTACTTTCATCAGAAGTTTTCTACAATACAGAGAATTTCGGGTTCGAAATGGACTATACTACTCTCAACCGCACATATTAGAGAACGGTGTACCCCAAGGTTCCACATTGAGCGTATTAATATTCGCTATTGCAATCAATAGCATTATAGAAGACCTCAATCCAGATGTTGGGAGATGTCTGTATATAGATGACCTCACCATATATTATTCGGCAACATCAATGACTGCAATTGAAAATACCCTACAAACAGCTATAGACACTCTTTCCCACAAAGCTAAACATCTAGGATGGAAATTTTCAGTGAGTAAAACGAGTTGTGTGCACTTTTGTAGATTAAGATCTCCCCACATGGACCCGAAACTGAAACTGTATGACCACGACCTGCAATGTAAAGAATCCTCTAGGTTTCTGGGACTTATATTCGATAAAAAATTAACTTGGGGACCTCATATCGAAGATCTGGCTCAAAGATGCAAAGAAATGCTAAATCCTCTCAAAGCCCTTGCTAGTATAAGTTGGGGGTGCGACCAGGAAACTCTATTGAGACTATATAAATCACTCATATTGTCGAAAATTGATTATGGCTGCTTCGTACACGGATCAGCGCGCCCATCGAGATTGAAAATACTTGACTCCATACAATGCTCAGCTTTGAGAATTGCCTTAGGTGCCTTCCGCACAAGTCCATACTTGTCACTCTGTTGTGATGCAGGCATAACTCCTTTGAAATACAGAAGACATCAATTAATGACAGCGTACAGTTCAAGACTATGGGTACATGGTAACCATCCCATCCACTCAATGGAACCAAATCAAGACGAGTATGAAATTTACGAGAGGCGTCCTACAATTACCAGACCAGCAGGAGTCCGATTGAAAGAACTACTGACATCTCTTCGTTATACTTTTCCGATAGTACATGATATCAACCAGTTCGAAACTGCACCTTGGAAAATAGACCCACCTTCAATTAACGTAGAATTACTAAAATACAACAAAGAACATACCAATAGAATCATTATACTAATGGAATTCTTCAGAATAATCGATGAAAACCCAGAATGTCAGATAATCTACACAGATGGATCAAAGACGGAAAGAGGTTCTGGGAGCTCATTCTGTCATTTGGGAACATGTTACGCATGGACACTTCCTGAAGAGGCTACAGTCTACACTACAGAGATCTACGCAATTCTACAGGCACTGTTATATATTGAATTTACCCCTCATCGATCATACCTTATATGTAGTGACTCACTGAGCTCCCTGCAGGCATTGAAAAACCCCTTCACTAGAGACCCTATGTTGAAAATTATTTTGACAAGACTCAACTGGCTGAAAAGCCAAAATAAAATAATAAGATTCTGTTGGATTCCTAGTCACACAGGAATTGCAGGGAATGAAATGGTTGACCAGTCAGCTAGAATGGCTGCGCTTCAGGAAAATTTTGAAGACATTCCACTTAGAGCCGATGACATAAAGTCCCACCTGAAAAATAAAACTACTGAAATGTAGCAAAGAGAATGGGATAGAACAGAAGCCAAATTGAAAGCAGTAAAACCAAGCGTTAGGAAAAATACACATCCCTGCATCGGCAATAAAAGAGACCAAGTTGTCTTATGTAGACTGAGAATAGGTCATACACGCCTCACACATTCACTCATGCTCTTGGGTGTCAGACAACCCAGATGTGAACAATGTGGACACAGGCTAACAGTACAGCATATAACACAATGTCCTTTTAATGACGTGATAAGACAACGAATAGGAATACCAGCCGAAATACAACAATGCCTCAAAGGAAACCGAGATACACAAGGAAGGCTATTACAATTTCTAAAAGAAATCGATATTTACAATCAGATATAAAATCTTAGTACAAAATAATGGAGCAGAGAGAGTATCAAACTAATTAGTCGGGCTAATGACCATAGACGTCGATGCCTATACAAAAAAAAAAAAATAATAATAATAATAATAATAATAATAATAATAATAATAATAATAATAATAATAATAATAATAATAATAATAATAATAATAATAATAATAATAATAATAATAATAATAATAATAATAATAATAATAATAATAATAATAATAATAATAATAATAATATAAGATACGTTGAAGACCTTGGCTTATCCAAGAACTTGACCTACGCCTTCCTTAGGTCAAGTGGGCTGAAGTCGGAGACCGAGGGATTCATAATGGCCTGCCAATATGGTGTCTTCAACACCTTGGTCTACCGAAGCCACGTGATGGGTATAGAGGTCCCTGATATTAGATGCAGGGCCTGCCGTCAGGCGCCTGAGACCATTATGCATTTGCTGTCAGCATGTCCAGCATATGCGGTCTCAGCCTATATCCACAAACATAACGCGGCTCTACGAGTGTTATATTACCACCTACGACACTCGTACGGTATAGACGAGACACCAGTGTTGCCTTACGCTCCGGGGGATATTGAGTCCGTGGTGGAGAATGAAAGGAGGAGGAGAAACGGACGAAATATCGAGATTTACTCTTCGAACTCCGCAGGCTCTATCCAGACCATTCTGTAAAAATGGTTGTTCTGATAATAGGGTCCCTTGGCGGTGTGATGGATTCATTACTCTCGAACTTAAAAATCATACCGGCATGTAGAAAGATGTCAGAAATCATAGCCGGAAGAATGCAGAAGGCTGTCATCCTCGGTTCATTACGTCTTCTCAGGGCACACGATTCCCGGGCCCAATAGCTGCTTACCCCATAGTTTGGGGAGTGGTTATTGGGGTAATGATGTTGCCAGCGCGCCCTCCGAATGTATCGGAGCATCGGAGACAAGGTCCGACTAGAGAATTTTAATTCAAAAGAGATAATAATAATAATAATGATAATAATAATAATAATGATAATAATAATAATAATAATAATAATAATAATAATAATAATAATAATAATAATAATAATAATAATAATAATAATAATAATAATAATAATAATAATAATAATAATAATAATAATAATAATAATAATAATAATGATGGGTTGAATAACTATTGGTGGAAAAAGTTTCCAACAACCCACCGCCATCTGGCCAGAGTTTTCAACTCATGGCTAGATGGGGAGCAGCAGATTCCGGAGTGGTTTGTCGAGGGGCGAACCGTGCTCATCCCCAAAAACGGAGATTTGTCTGATCCAAAGAATTACAGGCCGATAACATGCTTGAATGCGTGTTATAAGGTGTTTACGCGCATCTTATACACGCGCATTCTCTCCGCAGTTGATCCGGTGTATGAACGGATAAATGAGCAAAGAGGGTCAAAGAAAGGGGTCGCCGGGTGCAAGGAGAACCTGCTCATCGATAGATGTATCACGCAGGACTCCGTGCAGTATAAGCGTAACCTTTCGATGGCCTGGATCGATTACCGCAAGGCATTTGATACAACATCGCATGAGTTAATCATGCATTTGCTCAGATGCCTTGAGGTACCCGGTCAAATAGTGGGATGCATTGGACAACTGATGCCGCTCTGGAGGACTCGCTTCACCATAAGATCTGGTAGAGACATAGTCCAAACAGAGCAGGTCATCATTAGAAGAGGTGTGTTTCAGGGAGACTCCCTTAGCCCTCTTCTCTTCTGCATCTCACTATTGCCATTGTCCGTTGCACTCAGGAATACCCGTGGGTACAACTGCGGCACCCCCAGCAACCGGAGGCATAATGTCACCCATCTATTTTACATGGATGACCTCAAATTGTATGCCTCTGGAGAAAGGGACCTACATCAGTCCCTTAGGGTGGTGGAAGAATATTCGCATGCTATCGGTATGGAATTTGGGATCGACAAATGTGCCACGGTTCATCTCAAAAGAGGACGATGCGAGGAATATGGAGAGGATGTCCAGCTCGTAGACGGAAGCATCCTACATCATCTGGATGCCGGAGAGACTTATACCTACCTTGGGGTGGAACAACGCCGCTCCCAAGAGGTATTCGCAGTTAAAAACTCTCTCCGCGGCAAGTATCAGCATAAACTCCGACAGATCTGGTCATCAGAACTGTCGGGGAAGAACAAAGTTGCTGCAACTAATATGCTTGCCGTTCCGATCCTTCTTTACTCTTTCGGAGTGATAAAGTGGACTAAGGAAGAGCTGCGACAACTTGACGTTAAGACTCGCAAAATGATGCATCTCAATAGGAGCTTGCATCCTAAATCGTCCGTTCCACGGTTATACTTTCCCAGACAACGGGGAGGCCGTGGACTTTTGAGTTTGGAGTGTCTCCATAACAGAATGGTTCTGGATGGGGCCTGTAAAGTCATCAGGAGTTCAGATCCCCTTCTCTGTATGGTCCGCGACCATGAGAAAGCAGGGATTGGAGCATTCCTTTTTAAGGCAGCTACCCGTGCGGCCGATGAACTCGGTCTCGTTTTCGACACTGAACGGGCTAACCCAAACTCTGTCACCGAGTTGGGACCCGTTCAGCAAAAAGCTCACATAAAAGCTGCGGAGACAGAGGTCCTGCTACAGCTACATATGGATAAGCCAATGCATGGTGTCTTCTTTCATAACATCGAAGACCTTGGCTTATCCAAAAGCTTGACCTTTGCCTTCCTTAGGTCGAGTGAGCTAAAGTCGGAGACCGAGGGATTCATAATGGCCTGCCAGGATGGTGTCTTCAACACCCTTGTCTACCGTAGTCGCGTGATGGGTATAGACGTCCCTGACACCCGATGCAGGGCATGTCGTGGGGCACCTGAGACCGTAATGCATTTGCTATCAGCATGCCCATCTTATGCGGTCTCAGCCTATATCCACAGGCATAACGCGGCGCTACGAGTGTTGTACTACCACATACGACACTCGTACGGTATAGACGAGACACCGGTGTTGCCTTATGCTCCGGGGGATATTGAGTCCGTGGTGGAGAATGAGAGATGCCGAATCTATTGGAACTACTCATTCCCCACCCTCAGGCAAATACAAGCCAATAAGCCTGATGTTGTCCTCCTCGACCACCAAAGTAGAACGATATTCGTTATGGAGTTTTCCGCTCCAGGCGAAATGAATATCGTTCGAAAAGAGGAGGAAAAACGGACTAAATATCGAGATCTTCTCTTTGAACTCCGCAGGTTATATCCGGACCATTCTGTCAAAATGGTGGTTCTGATTATAGGAGTCCTTGGTGGAATGATGGACACACTGCTCTCCAACTTGAAAATAATACCTGCTTGCCGTAATATGGCAGAAATCTTAGCAGCAAGAATGCAGAAGGCCGTCATCCTTGGTTCGCTCCGTCTGCTCAGGGCACATGATTCTCGGACCCAATAGTCACTCACCCTACGGACGTAGGGAGTGGTTATTGGGGTTAACGACACCAGCGCGCCCTCCGGATGGGTCGGAGCACCGGAGACAGGGCCTGACTGGTACATTCCCAACGGGGAAAAAAAAAAAAAAAATAACAGTAATAATAATAATAATAATAATAATAATATGTTCCGGGGGATATTGAGTCCGTGGTGGAGAATGAGAGGTGCCGAATCTATTGGAACTACTCATTCCCCACCCTCAGGCAAATACAAGCCAATAAGCCTGATGTTGTCCTCCTCGACCGTCAAAGTAAAAAGATATTCGTCGTGGAGTTTTCCGCTCCAGGCGAGATGAATATCGTTCGGAAAGAGGAGGAAAAACGGACTAAATATCGAGATCTTCTCTTTGAACTCCGCAGGTTGTATCCAGACCATTCTGTCAAAATGGTGGTTCTGATTATAGGAGTCCTTGGTGGAATGATGGACACACTGCTCTCTAATTAGAAGTTGATACCGGCCTGCCATAATATGGCACAAATCCTAGTCGCTCGAATGCAGAAGGCCGTCATCCTTGGTTCACTTCGTCTGCTCAGAACACATGACTCTCGGACACAATAATCACTCATCCTACGGACGTAGGGAGTGGTTATTGAGGTAAACGACACCAGCGCGTCCTCCGGATGGGTCGGAGCACCGGAGACAGGACCTGACTGGTACACTCTTAAAGGAAAAAATAATAATAATAATAATAATAATAATAATAATAATAATAATAATAATAATAATAATAATGATAATAATAATAATAATAATAATAATAATAATAATAATAATAATAATAATAATAATAATAATAATAATAATAATAATAATAATAATAATAATAATAATAATAATAATAATAATAATAATAATAATAATAATAATAATAATAATTATAATAATAATAATCTGATCCAAAGAATTACAGGCCGATAACATGCTTGAATGCGTGTTATAAGTTGTTTACACGCATCTTATACACGCGCATTCTCTCCGCAGTTGATCCGGTGTACGAACGGATATATGAGCAAAGAGGGTCAAAGAAAGGGGTCGCCGGCTGCAAGGAGAACCTGCTCATCGATAGATGTATCACGCAGGACTCCGTGCAGTATAAGCGTAACCTTTCGATGGCCTGGATCGATTACCGCAAGGCATTTGATACAACATCGCATGAGTTAATCATGCATTTGCTCAGATGTCTTGAGGTACCCGATCAAATAGAAGAGGCGTGTTTCAGGGAGACTCCCTCAGCCCTCTTCTCTTCTGCATCTCACTATTGCCATTGTCCGTTGTACTTAGGAATACCCGTGGGTACAACTGCGGCACCCCCAGCAACCGGAGGCATAAAGTCACCCATTTGTTCTACATGGATGACCTAAAATTATATGCCTCTGGAGAAAGGGACCTACATCAGTCCCTTAGGGTGGTGGAAGAGTACACGCATGCTATCGGAATGGAATTTGGGATCGACAAATGTGCCACGGTTCATCTTAAAAGAGGACGATGCGAGGAATACGGAGAGGATGTCCAGCTCGTAGACGGAAGCATCCTACATCATCTGGATGCCGGAGAGACGTATACTTACCTAGGGGTGGAGCAACGCCACTCCCAAGAGGTATTCACAGTTAAGAACTCTCTCCGCGGCAAGTATCAGCACAAACTCCGACAGATCTGGTCATCAGAACTGTCGGGGAAGAACAAAGTTGCTGCAACCAATATGCTTGCCGTTCCGATCCTTCTCTACTCTTTCGGAGTAATGAAGTGGACTAAGGAAGAGCTGCGACAACTCGACGTTAAAACTCGCAAAGTGATGCATCTCAATAGGTGCTTGCATCCTAAATCGTCCGTTCCACGGTTATACTTTCCCAGACAACGGGGAGGCCGTGGACTTTTGAGTTTGGAGTGTATGCATAACAGAATGGTTCTGGATGGGGCCTGTAAAGTCATCAGGAGTTCAGATCCCCTTCTCTGCATGGTCCGCGACCATGAAAAAGCAGGGATTGGAGCATTTCTTTTTAAGGCAGCAACCCGTGCGGCCGATGAACTCGGTCTCGTATTCGACACTGAACGGGCTAACCCAAACTCTGTCACCGAGTTGGGACCCGTTCAGCAAAAAGCTCACATCAAAGCTGCGGAGACAGAGGTCCTGCTACAGCTACATATGGATAAGCCAATGCATGGCGTCTTCTTTCACAACATCGAAGACCTTGGCTTATCCAAAAGCTTGACCTTTGCCTTCCTCAGGTCGAGTGAGCTAAAGTCGGAGACCGAGGGATTCATAATGGCCTGCCAGGATGGTGTCTTCAACACCCTCGTCTACCGTAGTCGCGTGATGGGTATAGACGTCCCTGACACCCGATGCAGGGCATGTCGTGGGGCACCTGAGACCGTAATGCATTTGCTATCAGCATGCCCATCTTATGCGGTCTCAGCCTATATCCACAGGCATAACGCGGCGCTACGAGTGTTATACTACCATCTACGACACTCGTACGGTATAGACGAGACACCGGTGTTGCCTTGTGTTCCGGGGGATATTGAGTCCGTGGTGGAGAATGAGAGGTGCCGGATCTATTGGAACTACTCATTCCCCACCCTCAGGCAAATACAAGCCAATAAGCCTGATGTTGTCCTCCTCGACCACCAAAGTAGAACGATTTTCGTCATGGAGTTTTCCGCTCCAGGCGAAATGAATATCGTTCGAAAAGAGGAGGAAAAACGGACTAAATATCGAGATCTTCTCTTTGAACTCCGCAGGTTATATCCGGACCATTCTGTCAAAATGGTGGTTCTGATCATAGGAGTCCTTGGTGGAATGATGGACACACTGCTCTCCAACTTGAGGATAATACCTGCTTGCCGTAATATGGCAGAAATCTTAGCAGCGCGAATGCAGAAGGCCGTTATCCTTGGTTCGCTCCGTCTACTCAGGGCACATGATTCTCGGACCCAATAGTCACTCACCCTACGGACGTAGGGAGTGGTTATTGGGGTAAACGACACCAGCGCGCCCTCCGGATGTATCGGAGCACCGGAGACAGGGCCTGACTGGTACATTCCTAACGGAAAAAAAAAAATAATAATAATAATAATAATAATAATAATAATAATAATAATAATAATAATAATAATAATAATAATAATAATAATAATAATAATAATAATAATAATAATAATAATAATAATAATAATAATAATAATAATAATAATAATAATAATAATAATAATAATAATAATAATAATAATAATAATAATAATAATAATAATAATAATAATAATAATAATAATAATAATAATAATAATAATAATAATAATAATAATAATAATAATAATAATAATAATAAGTAGGCAGGGAGGTCAACCAACACCTAAGGCCCTGGTGAGTTGCGACACCACCTACCCGAGCAAAGGATGCAAAATCGGACCGGCAGCTCATGCGCATCCGGGAGGGAAGAGGCATCTTTCCCTCTGGTGTCGGCCGTGGGTTTACTGATTTAACCCCCTAGTAAACCCTAACACTCGGTTCCAAATAATCGGGGAAGAGGCCCCCACAACCGACCCCCTCGGATTAGGGGTCAAAGGCATGGTGGTGGGGCCAACAACGATGATTTGCCAGCTGACGACTTACGCTATGAAAACGGACGTTTTGAGTGGACGGATGGATTAAGGGACGGTCTTATGCATTGCTACGAGAGCAGTGAGCCCGCCCGGAGAGGATACATGGCGAGAATGCATGCTCTGTGGTGTGAAAGACACCCAGAGCATGCCGCCTTTTCCGCCCAAAATCTTAGGGATTATGTATCTCATCTTCGGAGACGAGGATATGTCAGAGCACCTCCTCAGCCGGTTATCGAAGTGGCACAAGTTATGCCACGTGTGGCAAGTTATGCCACGTGTGGAGAATGCTCGCATCATACCACCGATGGAGGACATCAGAACACGCAGGGCACTTCACCATGTGAAGCCCCTGAAGCCACAAGAACTGGCACGAGTGGATGCGGAGATCGGCGATGTTCTTCCAGAAGAGGCTGACATCTGGCAGATCAATTCTGTCGTGTATGACGCCGCTCATGCTCTAACCCAAACGCAGAGGAGGGACACCACCGCTGTAGTTGGGAGGCATGAACGACGCGTACACAAGATGGAAGCTAAGATCAAGTCGGCGAGACAACACGCGTCTCGTATCCAGTGTGTGGTGGACTAAGTGGCGGCCAATAGGCCTTTCACACCTGCAGTGCGGCGAATTGCCGCAAAATTAAGACGAGCTCACCACACATTGAATCAAGGGGTGCTGTTTACCATCAAACAGCACTGTCTTGATAGGATACGAATGCTAGTGGCTGCAAAGAAGTCACTAGTGAGACGAGCGAGAGGAGTCGCCGAAAACTTGAAGTTCCGCGATAAACCTTCTCGTTTATTTCAAGAGCCTCCACGTGTTGTTGATAACCCGCCGACTGTTGATCGGGTGGAAACCTTCTGGAAGAACATCTATGAGTATCCGCAACCAATCAATGTAGATACTCCAGCCCTAGCGCAGTTCAGAGCATTCTGCAGGAGGCTTCGGCAGCCTGAGCTCAATGATCTGCGCAATCCGATAACCCCGGAAGAAGTTCAAAGAGCCCTCAAAGGCTCAAAGAATTTTGCTGCTCCAGGACCCGATGGGTTGAATAACTATTGGTGGAAAAAGTTTCCAGCAACCCACCGCCATCTGGCTAGAGTTTTCAACTCATGGCTAGATGGGGAGCAGCAGATTCCGGAGTGGTTTGTCGAGGGGTGAACCGTGCTCATCCCCAAAAACGGAGATTTGTCTGATCCAAAGAATTACAGACCGATAACGTGCTTGAATGCGTGTTATAAGGTGTTTACGCGCATCTTATACACACGCATTCTATCCGCAGTTGATCCGGTGTATGAACGGATATATGAGCAAAGAGGGTCAGAGAAAGGGGTTGCCGGCTGCAAGGAGAACCTGCTCATCGATAGATGTATCACGCAGGACTCCGTGCAGTACAAGCGTAACCTTTCGATGGCCTGGATCGATTAACGCAAGGCATTTGATACAACATCGCATGAGTTAATCATGCATTTGCTCAGATGCCTTGAGGTACCCGATCAAATAGTGGGATGCATTGGACAACTGATGCCGCTATAAAATCTGGTGGAGACATAGTCCAAACAGAGCAGGTCATCATTAGAAGAGGCGTGTTTCAGGGAGACTCCCTTAGCCCTCTTCTCTTCTGCATCTCACTATTGCCATTGTCCGTTGCACTCAGGAATACCCGTGGGTACAGCTGCGGCACCCCCAGCAACCGGAGGCATACAGTCACCCACCTGTTTTACATGGATGACCTAAAATTATATGCCTCTGGACCGGCAGCTCATGCGCATCCGGGAGGGAAAAGGCATCTTTCCCTCCGGTGTCGGCCGTGGGTTTGCTAGGTTAACCCCCCAGTAAACCCTTTTACTCGGTTCCAAATAATCGGGGAAGAGGCCCCCACAACCGACCCCCTCGGATTAGGGGTCAAAGGCAAGGTGGTGGGGCCAACAACGATGATTTGCCAAATGACGACAACCGCAATGACAACGGACGCTTTGAGTGGACGGATAGATTAAGGGATGGACTTCTGTATTGCTATGAGAGCAGTGAGCCCGCCCGGAGAGGATACATGGCAAGGATGCATGCTCTTTGGTGTGATAGACACCCAGAGCATGCCGCCGTTTCCGCCCAAAATCTCAGGGATTATGTATCCTATCTCCGGGCTCGAGGCTATGTTAGAGCTCCTCCTCAGCCGGTTAACGAAGTGGCAGATATGCCACGTGTCGGTCTGGCTGCAGAGGAGGCTCGCATCATACCACCAATGGAGGACATCAGAACCCGCAGGGCGCTTCACAATATGAAGCCCTTGAAGCCGCAAGAACTGGCACGGGTGGATGCGGAGATTGGCGATGTTCTTCCAGAAGAGGCCAACATCTGGCAGATCAATTCTGTCGTGTACGACGCCGCTCGTGCAATATCCCAGACGGAGAGGAGGGACACCACTGCTCTTGTTGGGAGGCATGAGCGACGCGTTCACAAGATGGAAGCTAAGATCAAGTCGGCGAGACAACACGCGTCTCGTATCCAGTGTGTGGTGGACTACATGTCGGCCAATAGGCCTTTCACGCCGGCAGTGCGGCGAATTGCTGCAAGGCTAAGACGAGCTCACCACACATTGAATCAAGGCGTGCTGTTTACCATAAAACAGCACTGTCTTGATAGGATACGAATGCTAGTGGCTGCAAAGAAGTCACTAGTGAGGCGAGCGAGAAGTATCGCGGAAAACATAAAGTTCCGCGATAAACCTTCCCGCTTATTCCAAGAGCCTCCACGTGTTGTCGATAACCCGCCGGCTGCTGATCGGGTAGAAACCTTCTGGAAGAACATCTATGAGTTTCCGCAACCACTCAATGTAGACACTCCAGCCCTAGCGCAGATCGAAGCTTACTGCAGGACGCTTCGGCAGCCTGAGCACAATGATCTGCGCAATCCGATAACCACGGAAGAAGTTCGAGGGGCCCTCAAAGGCTCGAAGAACTTTGCTGCTCCAGGCCCTGATGGGTTGAATAATTATTGGTGGAAAAAGTTTCCAACAACCCACCGCCATCTGGCAAGAGTTTTTAACTCATAGCTAGATGGGGAGCAGCAGATTCCGGAGTGGTTTGTCGAGGGGCGAACCGTGCTCATCCCCAAAAACGGAGATTTGTCTGATCCAAAGAATTACAGACCGATAACGTGCTTGAATGCGTGTTATAAGGTGTTTACGCGCATCTTATACACACGCATTCTCTCCGCAGTTGATCCGGTGTATGAACGGATATATGAGCAAAGAGGGTCAAAGAAAGGGGTTGCCGGCTGCAAGGAGAACCTGCTCATCGATAGATGTATCACGCAGGACTCCGTGCAGTACAAGCGTAACCTTTCGATGGCCTGGATCGATTACCGCAAGGCATTTGATACAACATCGCATGAGTTAATCATGCATTTGCTCAGATGCCTTGAGGTACCCGATCAAATGGTGGGATGCATTGGACAACTGATGCCGCTCTGGAGGACTCGCTTCGCTATAAAATCTGGTGGAGACATAGTCCAAACAGAGCAGGTCATCTTTAGAAGAGGCGTGTTTCAGGGAGACTCCCTCAGCCCTCTTCTCTTCTGCATCTCACTATTGCCATTGTCCGTTGCACTCAGGAATACCCGTGGGTACAGCTGCGGCACCCCCAGCAACCGGAGGCATACAGTCACCCACCTGTTTTACATGGATGACCTAAAATTATATGCCTCTGGAGAAAGGGACCTACATCAGTCCCTTAGGGTGGTGGAAGAATATACGCATGCTATCGGAATGGAATTTGGGATCGACAAATGTGCCACGGTTCATCTCAAAAGAGGACGATGCGAGGAATACGGAGAGGATGTCCAGCTCGTAGACGGAAGCATCCTACATCATCTGGATGCCGGAGAGACTTATACTTACCTAGGGGTGGCGCAACGCCGCTCCCAAGAGGTAATCACAGTTAAGAACTCTCTCCGCGGCAAGTATCAGCATAAACTCCGACAGATCTGGTCATCAGAACTGTCGGGGAAGAACAAAGTTGCTGCAACTAATATGCTTGCCGTTCCGATCCTTCTCTACTCCTTCGGAGTGATGAAGTGGACTCAGGAAGAGCTGCGACAACTCGATCGCAAAATGATGCATCTCAATAGGAGCTTGCATCCTAAATCGTCTGTTCCACGGTTATACTTTCCCAGACAACGGGGAGGCCGTGGACTTTTGAGTTTGGAGTGTCTGCATAACAGAATGGTTCTGGATGGGGCCTGTAAAGTCATCAGGAGTTCAGATCCCCTTCTCTGCATGGTCCGCGACCATGAAAAAGCAGGGATTGGAGCATTTCTCTTTAAGGCAGCAACCCGTGCAGCCGATGAACTTGGTCTCGTATTCGACACTGAACGGGCTAACCCAAACTCTGTCACCGAGTTGGGACCCGTTCAGCTAAAAGCTCACATTAAAGCTGCGGAGACAGAGGTCCTCCTACAGCTGCATATGGATAAGCCAATGCATGGTGTTTTCTTCAACAACATCGAAGACCTTGGCTTATCCAAAAGCTTGACCTTTGCCTTCCTCAGTTCGAGTGAGCTAAAGTCGGAGACCGAGGGATTCATAATGGCCTGCCAGGATGGTGTCTTCAACACCCTCGTCTACCGTAGTCGCGTGATGGGTATAGACGTCCCTGACACCCGATGCAGGGAATGTCGTGGGGCACCTGAGACCGTAATGCATTTGCTCTCAGCATGTCCAGCTTATGCGGTCTCAGCCTATATCCACAGGCATAACGCGGCGCTACGAGTGTTGTACTACCATCTAAGACACTCGTACGGTATAGACGAGACACCGGTGTTGCCTTATGTTCCGGGGGATATTGAGTCCGTGGTGGAGAATGAGAGGTGCCGAATCTATTGGAACTACTCATTCCCCACCCTCAGGCAAATACAAGCCAATAAGCCTGATGTTGTCCTCCTCGACCGTCAAAGTAAAACGATATTCGTCGTGGAGTTTTCCGCTCCAGGCGAGATGAATATCGTTCGGAAAGAGGAGGAAAAACGGACTAAATATCGAGATCTTCTCTTTGAACTCCGCAGGTTGTATCCGGACCATTCTGTCAAAATGGTGGTTCTGATTATAGGAGTCCTTGGTGGAATGATGGACACACTGCTCTCTAATTTGAAGTTGATACCGGCCTGCCGTAATATGGCACAAATCCTAGCCGCTCGAATGCAGAAGGCCGTCATCCTTGGTTCCCTTCGTCTGCTCAGAACACATGACTCTCGGACCCAATAATCACTCACCCTACGGACGTAGGGAGTGGTTATTGAGGTAAACGACACCAGCGCGTCCTCCGGATGGGTCGGAGCACCGGAGACAGGACCTGACTGGTACACTCTTAAAGAAAAAAAAAATAATAATAATAATAATAATAATAATAATAATAATAATAATAATAATAATAATAATAATAATAATAATAATAATAATAATAATAATAATAATAATAATAATAATAATAATAATAATAATAATAATAATAATAATAATAATAATAATAATAATAATAATAATAATAATAATAATAATAATAATAATAATAATAATAATAATAATAATAATAATAATAATTATAATTATAATAATAATAATAATAATAATAATAATAATAACCGCTCCCAAGAGGTATTTGCAGTTAAAAACTCTCTCCGCGGAAAGTATCAGCATAAACTCCGACAGATCTGGTCATCAGAACTGTCGGGGAAGAACAAAGTTGCTGCAACTAATATGCTTGCCGTTCCGATCCTACTTTACTCTTTCGGAGTGATGAAGTGGACTAAGGAAGAGCTGCGACAACTTGACGTTAAGACTCGCAAAATGATGCATCTCAATAGGAGCTTGCATCCTAAATCGTCCGTTCCACGGTTATACTTCCCCAGACAACGGGGAGGCCGTGGACTTTTGAGTTTGGAGTGTCTGCATAACAGAATGGTTCTGGGTGGGGCCTGTAAAGTCATCAGGAGTTCAGATCCCCTTCTCTGCATGGTCCGCAACCATGAGAAAGCAGGAATTGGAGCATTCCTTTTTAAGGCAGCTACCCGTGCGGCCGATGAACTCGGTCTCATTTTCGACACTGAACAGGCTAACCCAAACTCTGTCACCGAGTTGGGACCCGTTCATCAAAAAGCTCACATAAAAGCTGCGGAGACAGAGGTCCTGCTACAGCTACATATGGATAAGCCAATGCATGGTGTCTTCTTTAATAACATCGAAGACCTTGGCTTATCCAAAAGCTTGACCTTTGCCTTCCTCAGGTCAAGTGAGCTAAAGTCAGAGACCGAGGGATTCATAATGGCCTGCCAGGATGGTGGTTTCAACACCCTTGTCTACCGTAGTCGCGTGATGGGTATAGACGTCCCTGACACCCGATGCAGGGCATGTCGTGGGGCACCTGAGACCGTAATGCATTTGCTATCAGCATGCACATCTTATGCGGTCTCAGCCTATATCCACAGGCATAACGCGGCGCTACGAGTGTTGTACTACCACCTTCGACACTCGTACGGTATAGACGAGACACCGGTGTTGCCTTATGCTCCAGGGGATATTGAGTCCGTGGTGGAGAATGAGAGATGCCGATTCTATTGGAACTACTCATTCCCCACCCTCAGGCAAATACAAGCCAATAAGCCTGATGTTGTCCTCCTCGACCACCAAAGTAGAACGATATTCGTCATGGAGTTTTCCGCTCCAGGCGAAATGAATATCGTTCGAAAAGAAAAGGAAAAACGGACTAAATATCGAGATCTTCTCTTTGAACTCCGCAGGTTATATCCGGACCATTCTGTCAAAATGGTGGTTCTGATTATAGGAGTCCTTGGTGGAATGATGGACACACTGCTCTCTAACTTGAAGATAATACCGGCTTGCCGTAATATGGCAGAAATCTTAGCAGCAAGAATGCAGAAGGCCGTTATACTTGGTTCGCTCCGTCTACTCAGGGCACACGATTCTCGGACCCAGTAATCACTCACCCTACGGACGTAGGGAGTGGTTATTGTGGTTAACGACACCAGCGCGCCCTCCTTATGGGTCGGAGCACCGGAGACAGGGCCTGACTGGTACACTCCTAAGGAGAAAAAAATAATAATAATAATTATTATAATAATAATAATAATAATAATAAAAAGCTGCGGAGACAGAGGTCCTCCTACAGCTGCATACGGATACTTTCTCCAATAGCAAGTATCTTCACAGCTGAGCTGTACGCTATATGGCAAGCCCTAAGATTTGCTGATATGGACAGTCATACAACAACCCTTATTTGTACAGACTCCCTCAGTGCATGTCAGGCACTGAAGAATAGGTTCAACCAAGATCCATTAGTACAAACCATACTTGCACTCATTGACTGGCTACATCGAAAGGATAAACTTATCTGTTTGATTTGGATTCCGGGCCATATTGGGATAGCTGGAAATGAATCAGCAGATCAAGCAGCGAAAGAAGCAGCTGACTCAGATACATATGATGAAATTCCTGTTCAGCCATCTGACTTGAAAGTGGAAATGAAGATGAAGATGACACAACAATGGCAAAGACAATGGAACTCTATTGATACCAAACTCAAAGAGATTAAACGCACAGTTAACAAATGGGAATACGGACCATTATTGAAGAGAAGAGAACAAGTGGCTATATCTCGTTTGAGAATAGGACACACTTTTCTTACCAATAGTTTCATGCTCCAAAACGAAAGACAACCACGATGTGAATTCTGTCAGAATACTCCTTTGACAGTTGAACACCTTGTACTTCACTGCAGGAAATTCTTTCAAATCCGTTTACAACTGAGCTTGTCAGATAACCTGAGAACGTGTCTTGGAAATACTCCACGTGAAATATGGAAAATGATCATCTTCCTCAAAAGAACCGAATTAAGGAAAAAAATATGAGTTGAATAATTAAACATATTTGGCAGAGCGACGCAGATGAAATAGGGAGAAATAAACATTTTACCGCATATTCTGACATAATGCCAATCAATTGGCAATCAAAGGCTAATGACCACAGAAGCCGATGCCAAAACCCCCCAAAAAAAAAATATATAATAATAATAATAATAATAATAATGATAATAATAATAATAATAATAATAATAATAATAATAATAATAATAATAATAATAATAATAATAATAATAATAATAATAATAATAATAATAATAATAATAATAATAATAATAATAATAATAATAATAATAATAATAATAATAATAATAATAATAATAATAATAATAAAAGGCAGGGAGGTCAATCAACACCTAAGGCCCTGGTGAGTTGCGACACCACCTACCCGAGCAAAGGATGCAAAATCGGACCGGCAGCTCATGCGCATCCGGGAGGGAAAAGGCATCTTTCCCTCCGGTGTCGGCCGTGGGTTTACTGGGTTAACCCCCCAGTAAACCCTAATACTCGGTTCCAAACAATCGGGGAAGAGGCCCCCACAACCGACCCCCTCGGATTAGGGGTCAAAGGCAAGGTGGTGGGGCCAACAACGATGATTTGCCAAATGACAACCGCAATGACAACGGACGCTTTGAGTGGACGGACGAATTGAGAGACGGACTTCTGTATATCTACGAGAGCAGTGAGCCCGCCCGGAGAGGATACATGGCAAGGATGCATGCTCTCTGGTGTGAAAGACACCCAGAGCATGCCGCCGTTTCCGCCCAAAATCTCAGGGATTATGTTTCCTATCTCCGGGCTCGAGGCTATGTTAGAGCTCCTCCTCAGCCGATTAACGAAGTGGCAGAAGTGGCAGATATGCCACGTGTCGGTCTGGCTGTAGAGGAGGCTCGCAACATACCACCAATGGAGGACATCAGAACCCGCAGGGCGCTTCACAATATGAAGCCCCTGAAGCCGCAAGAACTGGCACGAGTGGATGCAGAGATTGGCGATGTTCTTTCAGAAGAGGCTACCATCTGGCAGATCAATTCTGTCGTGTACGACGCCGCTCGTGCTCTATCCCAGACGGAGAGGAGGGAAACCACCGCTCTTGTTGGGAGGCATGAGCGACGCGTTCACAAGATGGAAGCTAAGATCAAGTCGGCGAGACAACACGCGTCTCGTATCCAGTGTGTGGTGGACTACATGTCGGCCAATAGGCCTTTTACGCCGGCAGTGCGGCGAATTGCTGCAAAGCTAAGACGAGCTCACCACACATTGAATCAAGGCGTGCTGTTTACCATAAAACAGCACTGTCTTGATAGGATACGAATGCTAGTGGCTGCAAAGAAGTCACTAGTGAGGCGGGCGAGAAGTATCGCGGAAAACATGAAGTTCCGCGATAAACCTTCTCGCTTATTCCAAGAGCCTCCACGTGTTGTCGATAACCCGCCGGCTGCTGATCGGGTAGAAACCTTCTGGAAGAACATCTATGAGTTTCCGCAACCACTCAATGTAGACACTCCAGCCCTAGCGCAGTTCGAAGCTTACTGCAGGACGCTTCGGCAGCATGAGCACAATGATCTGCGCAATCCGATAACCACGGAAGAAGTTCGAAGGGCCCTAAAAGGTTCTAAGAATTTCGCTGCTCCAGGCCCTGATGGGTTGAATAACTATTGGTGGAAAAAGTTTCCAACAACCCACCGCCATCTGGCTAGAGTTTTTAACTCATGGCTAGATGGGGAGCAGCAGATTCCGGAGTGGTTTGTCGAGGGGCGAACCGTGCTCATCCCCAAAAATGGAGATTTGTCTGATCCAAAGAATTACAGGCCGATAACATGCTTGAATGCTTGTAATAAGTTGTTTACACGCATCTTATACACGCGCATTCTCTCCGCAGTTGATCCGGTGTACGAACGGATATATGAGCAAAGAGGGTCAAAGAAAGGGGTCGCCGGCTGCAAGGAGAACCTGCTCATCGATAGATGTATCACGCAGGACTCCGTGCAGTATAAGCGTAACCTTTCGATGGCCTGGATCGATTACCGCAAGGCATTTCATACAACATCGCATGAGTTAATCATGCATTTGCTCAGATGTCTTGAGGTACCCGATCAAATAGTGGGATGTATTGGACAACTGATGCCACTCTGGAGGACTCGCTTCACCATAAGATCTGGTAGAGACACAGTCCAAACAGAGCAGGTCATCATTAGAAGAGGCGTGTTTCAGGGAGACTCCATCAGCCCTCTTCTCTTCTGCATCTCACTATTGCCATTGTCCGTTGTACTCAGGAATACCCGTGGGTACAACTGCGGCACCCCCAGCAACCGGAGGCATAAAGTCACCCATTTGTTCTACATGGATGACCTAAAATTATATGCCTCTGGAGAAAGGGACCTACATCAGTCCCTTAGGGTGGTGGAAGAGTACACGCATGATATCGGAATGGAATTTGGGATCGACAAATGTGCCACGGTTCATCTTAAAAGAGGACGATGCGAGGAATACGGAGAGGATGTCCAGCTCGTAGACGGAAGCATCCTACATCATCTGGATGCCGGAGAGACGTATACTTACCTAGGGGTGGAGCAACGCCACTCCCAAGAGGTATTCACAGTTAAGAACTCTCTCCGCGGCAAGTATCAGCATAAACTCCGACAGATCTGGTCATCAGAACTGTCGGGGAAGAACAAAGTTGCTGCAACCAATATGCTTGCCGTTCCGATCCTTCTTTACTCTTTCGGAGTAATGAAGTGGACTAAGGAAGAGCTGCGACAACTCGACGTTAAAACTCGCAAAATGATGCATCTCAATAGGAGCTTGCATCCTAAATCGTCCGTTCCACGGTTATACTTTTCCAGACAACGGGGAGGCCGTGGACTTTTGAGTTTGGAGTGTCTGCATAACAGAATGGTTCTGGATGGGGCCTGTAAAGTCATCAGGAGTTCAGATCCCCTTCTCTGCATGGTCCGCGACCATGAAAAAGCAGGGATTGGAGCATTTCTTTTTAAGGCAGCAACCCGTGCGGCCGATGAACTCGGTCTCGTATTCGACACTGAACGGGCTAACCCAAACTCTGTCACCGAGTTGGGACCCGTTCAGCAAAAAGCTCACATCAAAGCTGCGGAGACAGAGGTCCTGCTACAGCTACATATGGATAAGCCAATGCATGGTGTCTTCTTTCACAACATCGAAGACATTGGCTTGTCCAAAAGCTTGACCTTTGCCTTCCTCAGGTCGAGTGAGCTAAAGTCGGAGACCGAGGGATTCATAATGGCCTGCCAGGATGGTGTCTTCAACACCCTCGTCTACCGTAGTCGCGTGATGGGTATAGACGTCCCTGACACCCGATGCAGGGCATGTCGTGGGGCACCTGAGACCGTAATGCATTTGCTATCAGCATGCCCATCTTATGCGGTCTCAGCCTATATCCACAGGCATAACGCGGCGCTACGAGTGTTATACTACCATCTACGACACTCGTACGGTATAGACGAGACACCGGTGTTGCCTTATGTTCCGGGGGATATTGAGTCCGTGGTGGAGAATGAGAGGTGCCGGATCTATTGGAACTACTCATTCCCCACCCTCAGGCAAATACAAGCCAATAAGCCTGATGTTGTCCTCCTCGACCACCAAAGTAGAACGATATTCGTCATGGAGTTTTCCGCTCCAAGCGAAATGAATATCGTTCGAAAAGAGGAGGAAAAACGGACTAAATATCGAGATCTCCTCTTTGAACTCCGCAGGTTATATCCGGACCATTCTGTCAAAATGGTGGTTCTGATCATAGGAGTCCTTGGTGGAATGATGGACACACTGCTCTCCAACTTGAAGATAATACCTGCTTGCCGTAATATGGCAGAAATCTTAGCAGCGCGAATGCAGAAGGCCGTCATCCTTGGTTCGCTCCGTCTACTCAGGGCACATGATTCTCGGACCCAATAGTCACTCACCCTACGGACGTAGGGAGTGGTTATTGGGGTTAACGACACCAGCGCGCCCTCCGGATGTATCGGAGCACCGGAGACAGGGCCTGACTGGTACATTCCCAACGGGAAAAAAAAAAAATAATAATAATAATAATAATAATAATAATAATAATAATAATAATAATAATAATAATAATAATAATAATAATAATAATAATAATAATAATAATAATAATAATAATAATAATAATAATAATAATAATAATAATAATAATAATAATAATAATAATAATAATAATAATAATAATAATAATAATAATAATAATAATAATAATAATAATAATAATAATAATAATAATAATAATAATAATAATAATAATAATAACAATAATAAGGTGGAAAAAGTTTTCAACAACCCACCGCCATCTGGCCAGAGTTTTCAACTCATGGCTAGATGGGGAGCAGCAGATTCCGGAGTGGTTTGTCGAGGGGCAAACCGTGCTCATCCCCAAAAACGGAGATTTGTCTGATCCAAAGAATTACAGGCCGATAACATGCTTGAATGCGTGTTATAAGGTGTTTACGCGCATCTTATACACGCGCATTCTCTCCGCAGTTGATCCGGTGTATGAACGGATAAATGAGCGAAGAGGGTCAAAGAAAGGGGTCGCCGGGTGCAAGGAGAACCTGCTCATCGATAGATGTATCACGCAGGACTCCGTGCAGTATAAGCGTAACCTTTCGATGGCCTGGATCGATTACCGCAAGGCATTTGATACAACATCGCATGAGTTAATCATGCATTTGCTCAGATGCCTTGAGGTACCCGGTCAAATAGTGGGATGCATTGGACAACTGATGCCGCTCTGGAGGACTCGCTTCACCATAAGATCTGGTAGAGACATAGTCCAAACAGAGCAGGTCATCATTAGAAGAGGTGTGTTTCAGGGAGACTCCCTTAGCCCTCTTCTCTTCTGCATCTCACTATTGCCATTGTCCGTTGCACTCAGGAATACCCGTGGGTACAACTGCGGCACCCCCAGCAACCGGAGGCATAATGTCACCCATCTATTTTACATGGATGACCTCAAATTGTATGCCTCTGGAGAAAGGGACCTACATCAGTCCCTTAGGGTGGTGGAAGAATATACGCATGCTATCGGTATGGAATTTGGGATCGACAAATGTGCCACGGTTCATCTCAAAAGAGGACGATGCGAGGAATATGGAGAGGATGTCCAGCTCGTAGACGGAAGCATCCTACATCATCTGGATGCCGGAGAGACTTATACCTACCTTGGGGTGGAACAACGCCGCTCCCAAGAGGTATTCGCAGTTAAAAACTCTCTCCCCGGCAAGTATCAGCATAAACTCCGACAGATCTGGTCATCAGAACTGTCGGGGAAGAACAAAGTTGCTGCAACTAATATGCTTGCCGTTCCGATCCTTCTTTACTCTTTCGGAGTGATAAAGTGGACTAAGGAAGAGCTGCGACAACTTGACGTTAAGACTCGCAAAATGATGCATCTCAATAGGAGCTTGCATCCTAAATCGTCCGTTCCACGGTTATACTTTCCCAGACAACGGGGAGGCCGTGGACTTTTGAGTTTGGAGTGTCTCCATAACAGAATGGTTCTGGATGGGGCCTGTAAAGTCATCAGGAGTTCAGATCCCCTTCTCTGTATGGTCCGCGACCATGAGAAAGCAGGGATTGGAGCATTCCTTTTTAAGGCAGCTACCCGTGCGGCCGATGAACTCGGTCTCGTTTTCGACACTGAACGGGCTAACCCAAACTCTGTCACCGAGTTGGGACCCGTTCAGCAAAAAGCTCACATCAAAGCTGCGGAGACAGAGGTCCTGCTACAGCTACATATGGATAAGCCAATGCATGGTGTCTTCTTTCACAACATCGAAGACCTTGGCTTATCCAAATGCTTGACCTTTGCCTTCCTCAGGGCGAGTGAGCTAAAGTCGGAGACCGAGGGATTCATAATGGCCTGCCAGGATGGTGTCTTCAACACCCTCGTCTACCGTAGTCGCGTGATGGGTATAGACGTCCCTGACACCCGATGCAGGGCATGTCGTGGGGCACCTGATACCGTAATGCATTTGCTATCAGCATGCCCATCTTATGCGGTCTCAGCCTATATCCACAGGCATAACGCGGCGCTACGAGTGTTATACTACCATCTACGACACTCGTACGGTATAGACGAGACACCGGTGTTGCCTTATGAAGTGGTTATTGGGGTTAACGACACCAGCGCGCCCTCCGGATGTATCGGAGCACCGGAGACAGGGCCTGACTGGTACATTCCCAACGGGAAAAAAAAAAAAAAAAAAAAAAAAAACAATAATAATAATAATAATAATAGGCAGGGAGGTCAACCAACACCTAAGGCCCTGGTGAGTTGCGACACCACCTACCCGAGCAAAGGATGCAAAATCGGACCGGCAGCTCATGCGCATCCGGGAGGGAAGAGGCATCTTTCCCTCCGGTGTCGGCCGTGGGTTTACTGGGTTAACCCCCCAGTAAACCCTAACACTCGGTTCCAAATAATCGAGGAAGAGGCCCCCACAACCGACCCCCTCGGATTAGGGGTCAAAGGGAAGGTGGTGGGGCCAACAACGATGATTTGCCAGCTGACGACTTACGCTATGAAAACGGACGTTTTGAGTGGACGGATGGATTAAGGGACGGTCTTATGCATTGCTACGAGAGCAGTGAGCCCGCCCGGAGAGGATACATGGCGAGAATGCATGCTCTGTGGTGTGAAAGACACCCAGAGCATGCCGCCTTTTCTGCCCAAAATCTTAGGGATTATGTATCTCATCTTCGGAGACGAGGATATGTCAGAGCACCTCCTCAGCCGGTTATCGAAGTGGCACAAGTTATGCCACATGTCGGTCTGGCTGTGGAGAATGCTCGCATCATACCACCGATGGAGGACATCAGAACTCGCAGGGCACTCCACCATATGAAGCCCCTGAAGCCACAAGAACTGGCACGAGTGGATGCGGAGATCGGCGATGTTCTTCCAGAAGAGGCTGACATCTGGCAGATCAATTCTGTCGTGTATGACGCCGCTCATACTCTAACCCAAACGCAGAGGAGGGACACCACCGCTGTAGTTGGGAGGCATGACGCGTACACAAGATGGAAGCTAAGATCAAGTCGGCGAGACAACACGCGTCTCGTATCCAGTGTGTGGTGGACTACGTGGCGGCCAATAGGCCTTTCACGCCTGCAGTGCGGCGAATTGCCGCAAAATTAAGACGAGCTCACCACACATTGAATCAAGGGGTGCTGTTTACCATCAAACAGCACTGTCTTGATAGGATACGAATGCTAGTGGCTGCAAAGAAGTCACTAGTGAGGCGAGCGAGAGGAGTCGCGGAAAACTTGAAGTTCCGCGATAAACCTTCTCGTTTATTTCAAGAGCATCCACGTGTTGTTAATAACCCGCCGGCTGTTGATCGGGTGGAAACCTTCTGGAAGAACATCTATGAGTATCCGCAACCAATGAATGTAGATACTCCAGCCCTAGCGCAGTTCAGAGCATTCTGCAGGAGGCTTCGGCAGCCTGAGCTCAATGATCTGCGCAATCCGATAACCCCGGAAGAAGTTCAAAGAGCCCTCAAAGGCTCAAAGAACTTTGCTGCTCCAGGACCCGATGGGTTGAATAACTATTGGTGGAAAAAGTTTCCAGCAACCCACCGCCATCTGGCTAGAGTTTTCAACTCATGGCTAGATGGGGAGCAGCAGATTCCGGAGTGGTTTGTCGAGGGGCGAACCGTGCTCTTCCCAAAAACGGAGATTTGTCTGATCCAAAGAATTACAGACCGATAACATGCTTGAATGCGTGTTATAAGGTGTTTACGCGCATCTTATACACACGCATTCTCTCCGCAGTTGATCCGGTGTATGAACGGATATATGAGCAAAGAGGGTCGAAGAAAGGGGTTGCCGGCTGCAAGGAGAACCTGCTCATCGATAGATGAATCACGCAGGACTCCGTGCAGTACAAGCGTAACCTTTCGATGGCCTGGATCGATTACCGCAAGGCGTTTGATACAACATCGCATGAGTTAATCATGCATTTGCTCAAGTGCCTTGAGGTACCCGATCAAATAGTGGGATGCATTGGACAGCTGATGCCGCTCTGGAGGACTCGCTTCGCTATAAAATCTGGTGGAGACATAGTCCAAACAGAGCAGGTCATCATTAGAAGAGGCTTGTTTCAAGGAGACTCCCTCAGCCCTCTTCTCTTCTGCATCTCACTATTGCCATTGTCCGTTGCACTCAGGAATACCCGTGGGTACAGCTGCGGCACCCCCAGCAACCGGAGGCATACAGTCACCCACCTGTTTTACATGGATGACCTAAAATTATATGCCTCTGGAGAAAGGGACCTACATCAGTCCCTTAGGGTGGTGGAAGAATATACGCATGCTATCGGAATGGAATTTGGGATCGACAAATGTGCCACGGTTCATCTCAAAAGAGGACGATGCGAGGAATACGGAGAGGATGTCCAGCTCGTAGATGGAAGCATCCTACATCATCTGGATGCCGGAGAGACTTATACTTACCTAGGGGTGGCGCAACGCCGCTCCCAAGAGGTAATCACAGTTAAGAACTCTCTCCGCGGCAAGTATCAGCATAAACTCCGACAGATCTGGTCATCAGAACTGTCGGGGAAGAACAAAGTTGCTGCAACTAATATGCTTGCCGTTCCGATCCTTCTCTACTCCTTCGGAGTGATGAAGTGGACTCAGGAAGAGCTGCGACAACTCGACGTAAAAACTCGCAGAATGATGCATCTCAATAGGAGCTTGCATCCTAAATCGTCCGTTCCACGGTTATACTTTCCCAGACAACGGGGAGGCCGTGGACTTTTGAGTTTGGAGTGTCTGCATAACAGAATGGTTCTGGATGGGGCCTGTAAAGTCATCAGGAGTTCAGATCCCCTTCTCTGCATGGTCCGCGACCATGAAAAAGCAGGGATTGGAGCATTTCTCTTCAAGGCAGCAACCCGTGCAGCCGATGAACTTGGTCTCGTATTCGACACTGAACGGGCTAACCCAAACTCTGTCACCGAGTTGGGACCCGTTCAGCTAAAAGCTCACATTAAAGCTGCGGAGACAGAGGTCCTCCTACAGCTGCATATGGATAAGCCAATGCATGGTGTTTTCTTCAACAACATCGAAGACCTTGGCTTATCCAAAAGCTTGACCTTTGCCTTCCTCAGTTCGAGTGAGCTAAAGTCGGAGACCGAGGGATTCATGATGGCCTGCCAGGATGGTGTCTTCAACACCCTCGTCTACCGTAGTCGCGTGATGGGTATAGACGTCCCTGACACCCGATGCAGGGCATGTCGTGGGGCACCTGAGACCGTAATGCATTTGCTATCAGCATGTCCAGCTTATGCGGTCTCAGCCTATATCCACAGGCATAACGCGGCGCTACGAGTGTTGTACTACCATCTAAGACACTCGTACGGTATAGACGAGATACCGGTGTTGCCTTATGTTCCGGGGGATATTGAGTCCGTGGTGGAGAATGAGAGGTGCCGAATCTATTGGAACTACTCATTCCCCACCCTCAGGCAAATACAAGCCAATAAGCCTGATGTTGTCCTCCTCGACCGTCAAAGTAAAACGATATTCGTCGTGGAGTTTTCCGCTCCAGGCGAAATGAATATCGTTCGAAAAGAGGAGGAAAAACGGACTAAATATCGAGATCTTCTCTTTGAACTCCGCAGGTTATATCCGGACCATTCTGTCAAAATGGTGGTTCTGATCATAGGAGTCCTTGGTGGAATGATGGACACACTGCTCTCCAACTTGAGGATAATACCTGCTTGCCGTAATATGGCAGAAATCTTAGCATCGCGAATGCAGAAGGCCGTTATCCTTGGTTCGCTCCGTCTACTCAGGGCACATGATTCTCGGACCCAATAGTCACTCACCCTACGGACGTAGGGAGTGGTTATTGGGGTTAACGACACCAGCGCGCCCTCCGGATGTATCGGAGCACCGGAGACAGGGCCTGACTGGTACATTCCTAACGGGAAAAAAAAAATAATAATAATAATAATAATAATAATAATAATAATAATAATAATAATAATAATAATAATAATAATAATAATAATAATAATAATAATAATAATAATAATAATAATAATAATAATAATAATAATAATAATAATAATAATAATAATAATAATAATAATAATAATAATAATAATAATAATAATAATAATAATAATAATAATAATAATAATAATAATAATAATAATAATAATAATGTCGGGGCGTGGCGCAGTGGTTAGAGCGTCCGACTCTGAGTCGAAAGGTCCGGAGTTCGAATCCTGGTTGGGCTGGAATTTTTTAATTTAATTTAACCGATTAAATTATTAAAATCACGTGGCTCGACTAGGGTGAGTCCTGCACGATTCACTGTTGCGTTCCAATTAACAGTGCTGCTCCTAAGGTGGCGTATGGAGTAAGTAACAAGGCCTATAAAGAACACATGGCTAATGACCACAGCAGTCGATGCCAAAACACCAAAGAAAAATAATAATAATAATAATAATAATAATAATAATAATAATAATAATAATAATAATAATAATAATAATAATAATAATAATAATAATAATAATAATACATGGCGAGAATGCATGCTCTGTGGTGCGAAAATCACCCGGAGCATGCCGCTTTCACCGCACAAAATCTCAGGGATTATGTATCTCATCTTCGGGCTCGAGGCTATATCAGGGCCCCTCCTCAGCCGGCTAACGAACTGGCAGAAGTGGCAGTTCCACCACGAGTTGGTCTGGCACAGGAGGAACCTTTGATTGCACCGCCAATGGAAAATTTCAAAACACGTAGGGTGCTTCACGTACCAAAGTACCTAAAGCCAGAACAACTAGCCCAAGTGGATGCAGAGGTTCGGGATGTCCTAATAGAAGAGGCTGATATCTGGCAAATTAACAGCGCTGTGTACAGAGCCGCTCAGTCGCTGACCCAAACGGAGAGAAGGAATCCCTTCTTGTCGGTTGGAAGGCACGAGCGACGAGTACAGAAGATGGAAGCCAAGATCAAGTCGGCGAGACAACACGCGTCTCGTATCCAATGTGTGATGGACTATATGGCAGCCAACAGGCTTTTCACGCCAGCAGTGCGCCGAATAGCGGCAAAATTAAGAAGAGCCCATCACACACTGAATCAAGGAGTGCTGTTGACTACCAAACAGCACTGCCTTGACAGGATACGAATGCTAGTGGCTGCAAAGAAGTCACTAGTGAGGCGATTGAGGAGCATCGTGGAAAACTCAAAATTCCGCGATAATCCTTCTCAATTATTCCAAAAGCCTCCGCGTGTTGTAGAAAATCCGCCGACCGCTGATCAAGTAGAAGCCTTCTGGAAGGATATTTATGAACATCCGCAACCACTGAATGTAGACACTCCAGCCCTAGCGCAGTTTGAAGCATTCTGCGGAAGGCTTCAACAGCCAGAGCTCAATGAACTGCGCGACCCGATAACCCCGGAAGAAGTTCGACGAGCCCTTGAGGGCTCGAAGAACTCAGCTGCACCAGGTCCGGATGGACTAGGGAACTACTGGTGGAAAAAATTTCCCAGCACCCACCAACATTTGGCCAGAGTTTTCAACTCATGGTTGAATGGTGAGCAGCAGATTCCCGGTTGGTTTGTCGAGGGGCGAACCGTGCTGATCCCAAAAACGGGAGATTTGTCGGAACCGAAAAACTACAGGCCGATAACATGCCTGAACGCATGTTATAAGATGTTCACCCGCATTTTGTACATGCGAATACTCACCGCAGTTGAACACGTGTACGAACGGATATATGAGCAAAGAGGGTCAAAGAAAGGGATCGCTGGATGCAAGGAGAATCTGCTCATCGATAGATGTATTACGCAGGACTCCACGCAGTATAAGCGTAACCTTTCGATGGCCTGGATCGACTATCGCAAGGCATTTGATACGACATCGCATGAGCTAATCATGCACGTTCTTCGATGCCTTGCGATACCCGATCAAATAGTGAGATGCATTGAACAACTGATGCCACTCTGGAGGACTCGCTTCACTATAACATCAGGTCAAGCTAGAGTCCAAACAGATCAGGTTATCTTCAGAAGGGGAGTGTTTCAGGGAGATTCTCTCAGCCCCCTTCTCTTTTGCATCTCACTATTGCCATTGTCCGTTGCCCTCAGAAAAACACGTGGATACTACTGCGGCACCCCCAGCAACCGGAGGCATAAGGTGACTCATCTATTCTACATGGATGATCTTAAGCTTTATGCCTCTGGTGAAAAGGACCTACGTCAGTCTTTGAGGGTTGTGGAGGAGTATACGCAGGCCATCGGCATGGAGTTTGGGATCGACAAATGTGCAACGGTTCATCTCAAAAGAGGACGATGCGACGATTACGGAGAAGACGTCCAGCTCATAGACGGAAGCATCCTACGTCATCTGGGTGCCGGAGAGACGTATACCTACTTGGGAGTGGAACAACACCACTCTCAAGAAGTTTTTACTGTCAAAAACTCTCTCCGCGGCAAGTATCAGCACAAACTCCGACAGATCTGGGCATCAGAACTGTCGGGAAAGAACAAAGTTGCTGCCACAAATATGCTTGCCGTTCCGATCTTACTCTACTCCTTCGGAGTAATGAAGTGGACTCAGGAGGAGCTGCGACAACTCGACGTAAAGACTCGCAAGATGATGCACCTATACAGGAGCTTGCATCCCAAATCGTCCGTTCCTCGGTTATATCTCCACCGACAACAAGGAGGACGAGGACTTTTGAGTTTGGAGTGTCTTCACAACAGAATGGTATTGGATGGAGCATGTAAAGTAATCAGGAGTTTGGACCCCCTTCTCTGCATGGTCCGGGACCATGAAAACGCAGGGATTGGAGCGTTCCTCTTTAAGGCAGCAGCCCGTGCGGCTGATGAACTCGGTCTCAGTTTCGACACCAAACGGCGTGATCCGAACTCTGTCACAGAGTTGGCACCCGTTCGGCAAAAAGCCCATGTAAAGGCCGCAGAGAATGCAGCTCTTCTGCAGCTACATAGGGATAAACCTTTGCATGGGGTCTTCTTCAGAAACGTTGAAGACCTTGGCTTATCCAAGAACTTGACCTACGCCTTCCTTAGGTCAAGTGGGCTGAAGTCGGAGACCGAGGGATTCATAATGGCCTGCCAAGATGGTGTCTTCAACACCTTGGTCTACCGAAGCCACGTGATGGGTATAGAGGTCCCTGATATTAGATGCAGGGCCTGCCGTCAGGCGCCTGAGACCATTATGCATTTGCTGTCAGCATGTCCAGCATATGCGGTCTCAGCCTATATCCACAGACATAACGCGGCTCTACGAGTGTTATATTACCACCTACGACACTCGTACGGCATAGACGAGACACCAGTGTTGCCTTACGCTCCGGGGGATATTGAGTCCGTGGTGGAGAATGAGAAGTGCCGGATCTACTGGAACTACTCATTTCCCACCCTCAGGCAAATACAGGCCAATAAGCCTGATGTAGTACTCCTCGACCATGGAAGTAAGACGATATTCGTCATTGAGTTTTCGGCTCCTGGCGAAACGAATATCGTCCGAAAGGAGGAGGAGAAACGGACGAAATATCGAGATTTACTCTTCGAACTCCGCAGGCTCTATCCAGACCATTCTGTAAAAATGGTTGTTCTGATAATAGGGTCCCTTGGCGGTGTGATGGATTCATTACTCTCGAACTTAAAAATCATACCGGCATGTAGAAAGATGTCAGAAATCATAGCCGGAAGAATGCAGAAGGCTGTCATCCTCGGTTCATTACGTCTGCTCAGGGCACACGATTCCCGGACCCAATAGCTGCTTACCCCATAGTTTGGGGAGTGGTTATTGGGGTAATGATGTTGCCAGCGCGCCCTCCGAATGTATCGGAGCATCGGAGACAGGGTCCGACTGGAGGATTTTAATTCAAATCAGAAATAATAATAATAATAATAATAATAATAATAATAATAATAATAATAATAATAATAATAATAATAATAATAATAATAATAATAATAATAATAATAATAATAATAATAATAATAATAATAATAATAATAATAATAATAATAATAATAATAATAATAATAATAATAATAATAATAATAATAATAATAATAATAATAATAATAATAATAATAATAATAATAATAATAATAATAATAATAATAATAATAATAATAATAATAATAATAATAATAATAATAATAATAATAATAATAATAATAATAATAATAATAATAATAATAATAATAATAATAATAATAATAATAATAATAATAATAATAATAATAATAATAATAATAACAACGATGATTTGCCAAATGACGACAACCGCAATGACAACGGACGCTTTGAGTGGACGGATAGATTGAAGGATGGACTTCTGTATTGCTATGAGAGGATACATGGCAAGGATGCATGCTCTTTGGTGTGAGAGGCACCCAGAGCATGCCGCCGTTTCCGCCCAAAATCTCAGGGATTATGTATCCTATCTCCGGGCTCGAGGCTATGTGAGAGCTCCTCCTCAGCCGGTTAACGAAGTGGCAGATATGCCACGTGTCGGTCTGGCTGCAGAGGAGGCTCGCATCATACCACCAATGGAGGACATCAGAACCCGCAGGGCGCTTCACAATATGAAGCCCTTGAAGCCGCAAGAACTGGCACGGGTGGATGCGGAGATTGGCGATGTTCTTCCAGGAGAGGCCAACATCTGGCAGATCAATTCTGTCGTGTACGACGCCGCTCGTGCAATATCCCAGACGGAGAGGAGGGACACCACTGCTCTTCTTGGGAGGCATGAGCGACGCGTTCACAAGATGGAAGCTAAGATCAAGTCGGCGAGACAACACGCGTCTCGTATCCAGTGTGTGGTGGACTACATGTCGGCCAATAGGCCTTTCACGCCGGCAGTGCGGCGAATTGCTGCAAGGCTAAGACGAGCTCACCACACATTGAATCAAGGCGTGCTGTTTACCATAAAACAGCACTGTCTTGATAGGATACGAATGCTAGTGGCTGCAAAGAAGTCACTAGTGAGGCGAGCGAGAAGTATCGCATAAAACATAAAGTTCCGCGATAAACCTTCCCGCTTATTCCAAGAGCCTCCACGTGTTGTCGATAACCCGCCGGCTGCTGATCGGGTAGAAACCTTCTGGAAGAACATCTATGACTTTCCGCAACCACTCAATGTAGACACTCCAGCCCTAGCGCAGTTCGAAGCTTACTGCAGGACGCTTCGGCAGCCTGAGCACAATGATCTGCGCAATCCGATAACCACGGAAGAAGTTCGAGGGGCCCTCAAAGGCTCGAAGAACTTTGCTGCTCCAGGCCCTGATGGGTTGAATAATTATTGGTGGAAAAAGTTTCCAACAACCCACCGCCATCTGGCAAGAGTTTTTAACTCATGGCTAGATGGGGAACAGCAGATTCCGGAGTGGTTTGTCGAGGGGCGAACCGTGCTCAACCCAAGAACGGAGATTTGTCTGATCCAAAGAATTACAGGCCGATAACATGCTTGAATGCGTGCTATAAGTTGTTTACGCGCATCTTATACACGCGCATTCTCTCCGCAGTTGATCCGGTGTATGAACGGATATATGAGCAAAGAGGGTCAAAGAAAGGAGTCGCCGGCTGCAAGGAGAACCTGCTCATCGATAGATGTATCACGCAGGACTCCGTGCAGTATAAGCGTAACCTTTCGATGGCCTGGATTGATTACCGCAAGGCATTTGATACAACATCGCATGAGTTAATCATGCATTTGCTCAGATGTCTTGAGGTACCCAATCAAATAGTGGGATGCATTGGACAACTGATGCCACTCTGGAGGACTCGCTTCACCATAAGATCTGGTAGAGACATAGTCCAAACAGAGCAGGTCATCATTAGAAGAGGCGTGTTTCAGGGAGACTCCCTCAGCCCTCTTCTCTTCTGCATCTCACTATTGCCATTGTCCGTTGTACTCAGGAATACCCGTGGGTACAACTGCGGCACCCCCAGCAACCGGAGGCATAAAGTCACCCATCTGTTTTACATGGATGACCTCAAATTATATGCCTCTGGAGAAAGGGACCTACATCAGTCCCTTAGGGTGGTGGAAGAGTACACGCATGCTATCGGAATGGAATTTGGGATCGACAAATGTGCCACGGTTCATCTCAAAAGAGGACGATGCGAGGAATACGGAGAGGATGTCCAGCTCGTAGACGGAAGCATCCTACATCATCTGGATGCCGGAGAGACGTATACTTACCTAGGGATGGAGAAACGCCACTCCCAAGAGGTATTCACAGTTAAGAACTCTCTCCGCGGCAAGTATCAGCATAAACTCCGACAGATCTGGTCATCAGAACTGTCGGGGAAGAACAAAGTTGCTGCAACCAATATGCTTGCCGTTCCGATCCTTCTCTACTCTTTCGGAGGAATGAAGTGGACTAAGGAAGAGCTGCGACAACTCGACGTTAAAACTCGCAAAGTGATGCATCTCAATAGGTGCTTGCATCCTAAATCGTCCGTTCCACGGTTATACTTTCCCAGACAACGGGGAGGCCGTGGACTTTTGAGTTTGGAGTGTATGCATAACAGAATGGTTCTGGATGGGGCCTGTAAAGTCATCAGGAGTTCAGATCCCCTTCTCTGCATGGTCCGCGACCATGAAAAAGCAGGGATTGGAGCATTTCTTTTTAAGGCAGCAACCCGTGCGGCCGATGAACTCGGTCTCGTATTCGACACTGAACGGGCTAACCCAAACTCTGTCACCGAGTTGGGACCCGTTCAGCAAAAAGCTCACATCAAAGTTGCGGAGACAGAGGTCCTGCTACAGCTACATATGGATAAGCCAATGCATGGTGTCTTCTTTCACAACATCGAAGACCTTGGCTTATCCAAAAGCTTGACCTTTGCCTTCCTCAGGTCGAGTGAGCTAAAGTCGGAGACCGAGGGATTCATAATGGCCTGCCAGGATGGTGTCTTCAACACCCTCGTCTACCGTAGTCGCGTGATGGGTATAGACGTCCCTGACACCCGATGCAGGGCATGTCGTGGGGCACCTGAGACCGTAATGCATTTGCTATCAGCATGCCCATCTTATGCGGTCTAAGCCTATATCCACAGGCATAACGCGGCGCTACGAGTGTTATACTACCATCTACGACACTCGTACGGTATAGACGAGACACCGGTGTTGCCTTATGTTCCGGGGGATATTGAGTCCGTGGTGGAGAATGAGAGGTGCCGGATCTATTGGAACTACTCATTCCCCACCCTCAGGCAAATACAAGCCAATAAGCCTGATGTTGTCCTCCTCGACCACCAAAGTAGAACGATATTCGTCATGGAGTTTTCCGCTCCAGGCGAAATGAATATCGTTCGAAAAGAGGAGGAAAAACGGACTAAATATCGAGATCTTCTCTTTGAACTCCGCAGGATATATCCGGACCATTCTGTCAAAATGGTGGTTCTGATCATAGGAGTCCTTGGTGGAATGATGGACACACTGCTCTCCAACTTGAAGATAATACCTGCTTGCCGTAATATGGCAGAAATCTTAGCAGCGCGAATTCAGAAGGCCGTCATCCTTGGTTCGCTCCGTCTACTCAGGGCACATGATTCTCGGACCCAATAGTCACTCACCCTACGGACGTAGGGAGTGGTTATTGGGGTTAACGACACCAGCGCGCCCTCCGGATGTATCGGAGCACCGGAGACAGGGCCTGACTGGTACATTCCCAAAGGAAAAAAAAATAAATAATAATAATAATAATAATAGGAGGTATAGACGAGACACCGGTGTTGCCTTATGCTCCGGGGGATATTGAGTCCGTGGTGGAGAATGAGAGGTGCCGAATCTATTGGAACTACTCATTCCCCACCCTCAGGCAAATACAAGCCAATAAGCCTGATGGTGTCCTCCTCGACCACCAAAGTAGAACGATATTCGTCATGGAGTTTTCCGCTCCAGGCGAAATGAATATCGTTCGAAAAGAGGAGAAAAAACGGACTAAATATCGAGATCTTCTCTTTGAACTCCGCAGGTTATATCCGGACCATTCTGTCAAAATGGTGGTTCTGATTATAGGAGTCCTTGGTGGAATGATGGACACACTGCTCTCTAACTTGAAGATAATACCGGCTTGCCGTAATATGGCAAAAATCTCAGCAGGAAGAATGCAGAAGGCCGTTATACTTGGTTCGCTCCGTCTACTCAGGGCACACGATTCTCGGATCCAATAATCACCCACCCTACCGACGTAGGGAGTGGTTATTGGGGTTAACGACACCAGCGCGCCCTCCGGATGGGTCGGAGCACCGGAGACAGGGCCTGACTGGTACACTCCTAAGGAGAAAAAAAAAAATAATAATAATAATAATAATAATAATAATAATAATAATAATAATAATAATAATAATAATAATAATAATAATAATAATAATAATAATAATAATTATAATAATAATAATAATAATAATAATAATAATAATAATAATAATAATAATAATAATAATAATAATAATAATAATAATAAATAGGCAGGGGGGTCAACCAACACCTAAGGCCCTGGTGAGTAGCGACACCACCTACCCGAGCAAAGGATGCAAAATCGGACCGGCAGCTCATGCGCATCCGGGAGGGAAAAAGCATCTTTCCCTCCGGTGTCGGCCGTGGGTTCACTGGGTTAACCCCCCAGTAAACTCTACTACTCGGTTCCAAACGATCGAGGAAGAGGCCCCCACAACCGACCCCCTCGGATTAGGGGTCATAGGCAAGGTGGTGGGGCCAACGACGATTTGCCAAACGATGACGACCGCGATAACAACGGACGCTTTGAGTGGACGGACGAATTAAGGGGCGGACTTCTGCATTGCTACGAGAGCAGTGAGCCCGCACGGAGAGGATACATGGCGAGAATGCATGCTCTGTGGTGTGAGAGACACCCAGAGCATGCAGCGTTTTCCGCACAAAATCTCAGGGATTATGTATCCCATCTTCGGGCTCGAGGCTACGTTAGAGCTCCTCCTCAGCCAGTTATCGAAGTGGCAGATATGCCACGTGTCGGTTTGGCTGTGGAGGAGAATCGCATTGTTCCACTGATGGAGGATATCAGAACCCGCAGGGCGCTTCACAATATGAAGCCCCTGAAGCCGCAAGAACTGGCACGGGTGGATGCGGAGATTGGCGATGTTCTTCCAGAAGAGGCTGACATCTGGCAGATCAATTCTGTCGTGTACGACGCCGCTCGTGCTCTATCCCAGACGGAGAGGAAGGAAACCACCGCTCTGTTAGGGAGGCATGAACGACGTGTACACAAGATGGAAGCCAAGATCAAGTCGGCGAGACAACACGCGTCTCGTATCCATTGTGTGGTGGACTTCGTGGCGGCCAATAGGCCTTTCACGCCCGCAGTGCGGCGAATTGCCGCAAAACTGAGACGAGCCCACCACACATTAAATCAAGGTGTGCTGTTCACCATCAAACAGCACTGCCTTGATAGGATACGAATGCTAGTGGCTGCAAGGAAGTCACTAGTGAGGCGGGCGAGAGGTATCGCGGAAAACATAAAGTTCCGCGATAAACCTTCTCGCTTATTCCAAGAGCCTCCACGTGTTGTCGATAACCCGCCGGCTGCAGATCGGGTGGAAACATTCTGGAAGAATATCTATGAGTATCCGCAACCACTCAATGTAGATACTCCAGCCCTAGCGCAGTTCGAAGCATTTTGCAGGAGGCTTCGGCAGCCTGAGCTCAATGATCTGCGCATTCCGATAACCACGGAAGAAGTACGAGGGGCCCTAAAAGGCTCTAAGAATTTCGCTGCTCCAGGCCCTGATGGGTTGAATAACTATTGGTGGAAAAAGTTTCCAACAACCCACCGCCATCTGGCCAGAGTTTTCAACTCATGGCTAGATGGGGAGCAGCAGATTCCAGAGTGGTTTGTCGAGCGGCGAACCGTGCTCATCTCCAAAAACGGAGATTTGTCTGATCCAAAGAATTACAGGCCGATAACATGCTTGAATGCGTGTTATAAGGTGTTTACGCGCATCTTATACACGCGCATTCTCTCCGCAGTTGATCCGGTGTATGAACGGATAAATGAGCAAAGAGGGTCAAAGAAAGGGGTCGCCGGGTGCAAGGAGAACCTGCTCATCGATAGATGTATCACGCAGGACTCCGTGCAGTATAAGCGTAACCTTTCGATGGCCTGGATCGATTACCGCAAGGCATTTGATACAACATCACATGAGTTAATCATGCATTTGCTCAGATGCCTTGACGTACCCGGTCAAATAGTGGGATGCATTGGACAACTGATGCCGCTCTGGAGGACTCGCTTCACCATAAGATCTGGTAGAGACATAGTCCAAACAGAGCAGGTCATCATTAGAAGAGGTGTGTTTCAGGGAGACTCCCTTAGCCCTCTTCTCTTCTGCATCTCACTATTGCCATTGTCCGTTGCGCTCAGGAATACCCGTGGGTACAACTGCGGCACCCCCAGCAACCGGAGGCATAATGTCACCCATCTGTTTTACATGGATGACCCCAAATTGTATGCCTCTGGAGAAAGGGACCTACATCAGTCCCTTAGGGTGATGGAAGAATATACGCATGCTATCGGTATGGAATTTGGAATCGACAAATGTGCCACGGTTCATCTCAAAAGAGGACGATGCGAGGAATACGGAGAGGATGTCCAGCTCGTAGACGGAAGCATCCTACATCATCTGGATGCCGGAGAGACTTATACCTACCTTGGGGTGGAACAACGCCGCTCCCAAGAGGTATTTGCAGTTAAAAACTCTCTCCGCGGCAAGTATCAGCATAAACTCCGACAGATCTGGTCATCAGAACTGTCGGGGAAGAACAAAGTTGCTGCAACTAATATGCTTGCCGTTCCGATCCTTCTTTACTCTTTCGGAGTGATGAAGTGGACTAAGGAAGAGCTGCGACAACTTGACGTTAAGACTCGCAAAATGATGCATCTCAATAGGAGCTTGCATCCTAAATCGTCCGTTCCACGGTTATACTTTTCCAGACAACGGGGAGGCCGTGGACTTTTGAGTTTGGAGTGTCTGCATAACAGAATGGTTCTGGATGGGGCCTGTAAAGTCATCAGGAGTTCAGATCCCCTTCTCTGCATGGTCCGCGACCATGAGAAAGCAGGGATTGGAGCATTCCTTTTTAAGGCAGCTACCCGTGCGGCCGATGAACTCGGTCTCGTTTTCGACACTGAACGGGCTAACCCAAACTCTGTCACCGAGTTGGGACCCGTTCAGCAAAAAGCTCAGATAAAAGCTGCGGAGACAGAGGTCCTGCTACAGCTACATATGGATAAGCCAATGCATGGTGTCTTCTTTCATAACATCGAAGACCTTGGCTTATCCAAAAGCTTGACCTTTGCCTTCCTCAGGTCGAGTGAGCTAAAGTCGGAGACCGAGGGATTCATAATGGCCTGCCAGGATGGTGTCTTCAACACCCTTGTCTACCGTAGTCGCGTGATGGGTATAGACGTCCCTGACACCCGATGCAGGGCATGTCGTGGGGCACCTGAGACCGTAATGCATTTGCTATCAGCATGTCCATCTTATGCGGTCTCAGCCTATATCCACAGGCATAACGCGGCGTTACGAGTGTTGTACTACCACCTACGACACTCGTACGGTATAGACGAGACACCGGTGTTGCCTTATGCTCCGGGGGATATTGAGTCCGTGGTGGAGAATGAGAGATGCCGAATCTATTGGAACTACTCATTCCCCACCCTCAGGCAAATACAAGCCAATAAGCCTGATGTTGTCCTCCTCGACCACCAAAGTAGAACGATATTCGTCATGGAGTTTTCCGCTCCAGGCGAAATTAATATCGTTCGAAAAGAGGAGGAAAAACGGACTAAATATCGAGATCTTCTCTTTGAACTCCGCAGGTTATATCCGGACCATTCTGTCAAAATGGTGGTTCTGATCATAGGAGTCCTTGGTGGAATGATGGACACACTGCTCTCCAATTTGAAAATAATACCTGCTTGCCGTAATATGGCAGAAATCTTAGCAGCAAGAATGCAGAAGGCCGTTATACTTGGTTCGCTTCGTCTACTCAGGGCACACGATTCTCGGACCCAATAATCACTCACCCTACGGATGTAGGGAGTGGTTATTGGGGTTAACGACACCAGCGCGCCCTCCGGATGGGTCGGAGCACCGGAGACAGGGCCTGACTGGTACACTCCTAAGGAGAAAAAATAATAATAATAATAATAATAATAATAATAATAATAATAATAATAATAATAATAATAATAATAATAATAATAATAATAATAATACCCCTTCAAGGAGCTGTGAGACCTTGACGTGGTGGAGGGGCTCAGTAGCTATAGTGACTCTGAGAGCAACGCCGGCGGGAGTTTTATACTTCTGGTAGGGCCACCTATGCCGGTAAGGTCGAAGATGAGTAGTGAAGCGAAGGACAGCTCAACAGGATTAAACCTGGAAAAATTCGGAATCTAAGGTGGAAGATATCGTGACGAGAGATGAATGACTACACGTAGGTAGCCACTAACTATTCCTTGTGAGCACCTGGCGAACCTCACCTGTACACCAGCCTTGCTGCAGTAAGGGAGCACTACCGCAGATGACCTTGTTTTTCTGCCCTACTCGTGGGAATTAAATGGCGAATTCAAACCAAAAACCACCCAAAGAGTCGCCTTCCTCTCAAAACAGAGGCAATAACAACACGAGCCAAGGGACGATACCACAATATCGGTTCTTGGTCGTGAAGAGGAAAGAAGGAGATTTTGCTTCAACAAATCCCTTCTTAATTCAGAAATATGTTTATGGACAAGTTGGACAAGTGAAAAATTTGCGGAAAATCAAAGAAGGTTTACTCATCGAAACGACATCTGCAGCTCAATCAAAACAGATATAAAAAATGACGAAATTCCTAGACCTCGACGTGGAAGTAACCCCTCATGCGAGGCTCAATTTTTCTAAGGGTGTTGTTAATTGTCGAGACCTACTGAACTGCACGGAACAACAAATATTAGAAGAACTAAGAGATATAGGCGTAACTGAGGTTAAGAGAATAAAAAGTAAAAGAGAAGGCATACTTATCGATACACCTAATCATATTCTGACATTCAATTCCCCCACGCTACCAAGAGAAGTTCAAATTGCCTTTTATTTCCTAAAGGTTCGACCTTTCATCCCATCCCCATTACGATGCTTTAGATGCCAACTTTTCGGCCACACTGCGATAAGATGTACAAAAGATCAAGTGTGTGTATGTGGAAAAGATCTACATACTGGAACCCCATGCTCTCAGCCAATCGAATGTGTCAATTGCGAAGGCCCCCATTCTGCAAGATCAAAAGACTGTCCAATTTACAAGCAGGAGATTGCAATCCAAGAAATCAAAGTCAAAGATAATATACCATATAGTGAAGCAAGAAAAAAAGTCATTGTACATACCCCAAAACCAAATACGTCTTATGCCCAAGCTGCCACATCTCGTTCACAACACTCATCACATGATATAGTCAAAGAACTTCTCCCACTCTTGATCGATGCCCTCAAAAATAACTTTCTTCCACCCCCTTCTACATCGTCTATTACTAGGCGACTCACTACTTTACTCCCAGGAGGAACCCCCCCAGAACATCCTTTCAGTCGTCCTGTGTCCCAGACATCTAAACGCGACAGAAATGATAGTTCAGACATCGACTCGATAACGAGTGAGAATTTTTCGGAAAACCAGGATAAACCCAGAAAGAAGACAAAAAAAGGTTGGCCGAAAGGCAAACCTAGAAAAGAAACTCCCAACCCCTCTCTCCCTAATTCCCAGGCAGATACGGATCAGATGGATCCTCTCCTGTCTGAATTAACAGAAAACTTGTGATATTGAATTATATTTTATTTTTACAATCATATATCTATATATATATATATAAAGTTTCTATCCATTTCATACATATATAATATATACCTATTTATATTTTATTTATCAATTTTATTCATGTACTATAATATTTTAGCTTCATGTCTTATCTATTTCTATTCACTCTCAACAATTATAATTCATTTTTACAATGGAATTGTAACGGCCTCATACACAAGCTCAGCGAAATTCAAATAATTGAAAACGATATTTCTCCCCTCGTATTAGCCCTTCAAGAATCCCATCTGGAACCCAATGTCCCCTTTCGCCTTAGAGGTTACCAATGCTTTCGCAAAGATGTTCTGCCCATCCATAGAACAAGAGGAGGTGTTGCCACCTTCGTCCGTGATAATATACCTGCAAAAGAAGTAAGATTGGTCACAGATCTACAGGTCACTGCAGTCCAGATTCAGCTACCATTCAAGGTTACTATTTGTAACCTGTACTTACCTGATGGAAATTGGCACCCCCATGATATCCAGAGTATCATTGATCAACTCCCCCGCCCATATCTGATCCTTGGAGATTCCAACGCCCACTCTCCGTCTTGGGGAGGTCGATTCATGGACACCAGGGGTCGACGAGTGGAATCTGTAATAGATGCGAATAAGTTGATTCTTTTGAATACCGGTAAAGCTACTCACTTTGAAACACGATCTGGCCAAACTTCTGCTATCGATCTCAGTTTATGCTCCCCCCAACTTGCTACGAGATTAACATGGGATACTCTAAACGACCTCCACTCAAGCGACCATTTTCCGATCATCATTCGTTCGGATGGCCTCGTGAGAATATACTCGATAAAGGAGAGATGGCTACCGAAAAAAGCTAACTGGGAAAAGTATTCCAAAATGATAAGTATCCCTAACCTCCCAGAAGACATTGAAAATGCTGTAGATACTTTTATCAATGCTGTGATAAATCTCATCGACCAGTTCCTTGGTGGAACGACGACATCAGAGATGCAATATCGATGAGAAAAAAGGCGTACAATAAATTCAACAAGCAGCCAACTCTAAACAATTTGATAGATTTAAAAAAAGCTAGAGCCTTTGCAAGAAGGCTAATCACCCAATCGAAAAAGGCCTCATGGGAAGAATACATATCGTCGATAACACCTGAGGTCGGACTTGGAGATATTTGGAGGAAAATCAGAATTATCGCTGGCAAAAACACCTTCGATACCCCAGAAGCTCTCATGTGTGACAATGAAATGATAACAGATCCAGTCGAGGTCTGCGAATCATTCGCAAATCATTTTGCACAGATCAGCAACTCAACCAATTATGAGCCGCAATTTTTAGATACGAAAACACACGAGGAAAATAATATTCTCAACTTCAATTCCCAAATCAATTTCAACTACAATTGTGATATAACAATAGACGAACTGGATTTTGCCCTCGAAAACAGCTCGGAAGCTGCAGCAGGCCAAGATAATATATTATACTGTATGCTCAAAAACTTGCCTGTAAAAGAGAAACATACACTCTTAAGATTGTTTAACTCCATATGGGAATCAGGAATATATCCGAAACAATGGAAAATTGCCACCGTCATCCCAGTCCTGAAACAAGAAAAATCCCCTTTAGATCCAAACAACTTTCGTCCAATCTCACTAACAAGCTGCATGGGAAAATTATTTGAGAAGATCGTTAATATGAGACTCACCTGGTGGTTGGAATGTAACTCCCTCCTATCAGAATCTCAAGTTGGATGTAGGAGCAAACACTCTACAATCGACGCTTTAGTGTACCTTGAGAATGAAATTCAGACCTCATTCTTCAATAGAGAACATTTAGTAGCAGTTAGTTTCGACCTTCAGAAAGCCTATGATAGAACATGGCGATATTCCATCATGAAACAACTACAAGTTTGGGGACTACGAGGGAAAATGCCAATTTTTTTACAAGGTTTTTTAGATGATCGTTCGTTCCTTGTCCGTTTAGGATCCATAGAGTCCTCCATTAGAGTACTTGAGAATGGAATCCCACAAGGCTCTGTTCTTAGCGTATCTCTTTTTGCAATAGCCATAAATTTTCTCCTTGAAAAGAGAGAAGACCGTGTTGAGAAAATTCTCTATGTAGACGACCTGATTCTTCTCTACAGACACAAATCTATGGATGTGATAAACGAAAATCTAAATAACGAGATTGACTCCTTGGACCAGTCATCGAAGCAACGGGGCTTCCTTTTCTCAAGTGAAAAAACCAATTGTATTCACTTTTGTAGGCTGAGGTTAGAACATCCAGAACCTGAACTCTATATATACGGACATCAAATAAGCATTAAAGAATGTATAAAATTCCTGGGCATCTTCTTTGACAAAAAACTTTACTGGAAAGAACACATTAGTCAATTAATGGCAAAATGCCAGAGATCTTTGAATATCATACGATGTATGGCAAATATAAGATGGGGAGCAGACAGGGAAATTCTTTTGAGCCTCTACAGGTCACTTATACAGAGTCGAATGGACTACGGAGCGATCGTATACAATTCCTGTAGACCTTCGAGACTGAAACAATTGAACAGTATTCAACTATCAGCACTCAGACTATGTACAGGGGCCTTTCGAATGAGCCCTGCAGCTGCAGTACTATGTGACACTTCTACTCTTCCTCTAGATCTGAGAAGAGATTTTCAAACAATCACCTACTCATCACAAATTATCTCCCGACCATCCCATATCAATCATGCCAAATTTTTGGCTGATAATGAATTCTCCAACAGACCGACAGTATCCAGACCAGGAAGAATTCGTTACCGTGAAGCCTGTGAGAAATTCTTATTTGATGAGTACACAATAATGAGTGAAAACATACCTGCAACACCTCCCTGGCAATTTTCTATCCCACAGTTGAACCTCAGCCTATCCTTGAGGAGAAAAGATGATACATCAGCCTCGTCCTACAGAGTTTCATTCAGATCCGAACTAGACCGTTACCAAAATAGCCTCATCATTTATACAGATGGATCGAAAACTAGAAACGGAGTCAGTGCAGCAATGGTAATAGAGGAAAAGAAATACTGGTGGACCTTGAACTCCTACTGCTCAATTTTTACTGCAGAATTGTATGCTATATGGCAAGCTCTTCTATTTTTCTCCTTTTCTAAATCACAAAGCTGTGTTATTTGTACGGACTCCTTGAGTGCCCTTCAATCACTAGAAAACAGATTCACAAAATCCCTTTATAGCTTGAGAATTCTAGAGTTAGTTACCCACTTGTCGTCAGTGGGAAAGAAATCTTATGGACCCCCAGTCACTGTAACATTCGAGGCAATGAGATGGCAGACATAGCAGCAAAACATGCAACTCATTTCCCAGCAGATGAAGGCATCCCTGTCCCATATCTGGACATTAAAACAGTCATTAGAGAAATAATGAACAAATCATGGCAAGATCGATGGTCGACAGAAGACACCCAGTTGACGTCAATAAAACCAGATATAAAAAAATGGACATACCCAGCATCCTTAAATAGAAGAGAACAAGTTATCACCTGCCGCCTAAGAATCGGACACTCAAATCTCTCACATTCTTATCTCCTAGCCGGAGGCCAGCGACCCAAGTGCGACCATTGCAATACTAGACTAACTGTTACCCATATATTTTCATGTCCAAATTACGCCCAGCTGAGAAACAATATCGGAATAGAACATGCCATAACAGATATATTCAAAAGTGAAGAAAACATTAGAAAATCACTGGTATATCTAGGACACTTGAATATATATAGTGATATTTAAATATATAGTGGCAGCTAAATGATCCCAGCAATCGAAAGCTGCGAAATCAAAAATAATAATAATAATAATAATAATAATAATAATAATAATAATGATAATAATAATAATAATAATAATAATACCGTAATGCATTTGCTATCAGCATGCCCATCTTATGCGGTCTCAGCCTATATCCACAGGCATAACGCGGCGCTACGAGTGTTATACTACCATCTACGACACTCGTACGGTATAGACGAGACACCGGTGTTGCCTTATGTTCCGGGGGATATTGAGTCCGTGGTGGAGAATGAGAGGTGCCGGATCTATTGGAACTACTCATTCCCCACCCTCAGGCAAATACAAGCCAATAAGCCTGATGTTGTCCTCCTCGACCACCAAAGTAGAACGATATTCGTCATGGAGTTTTCCGCTCCAGGCGAAATGAATATCGTTCGAAAAGAGGAGGAAAAACGGACTAAATATCGAGATCTTCTCTTTGAACTCCGCAGGTTATATCCGGACCATTCTGTCAAAATGGTGGTTCTGATCATAGGAGTCCTTGGTGGAATGATGGACACACTGCTCTCCAACTTGAGGATAATACCTGCTTGCCGTAATATGGCAGAAATCTTAGCATCGCGAATGCAGAAGGCCGTTATCCTTGGTTCGCTCCGTCTACTCAGGGCACATGACTCTCGGACCCAATAGTCACTCACCCTACGGACGTAGGGAGTGGTTATTGGGGTTAACGACACCAGCGCGCCCTCCGGATGTATCGGAGCACCGGAGACAGGGCCTGACTGGTACATTCCTAACGGAAAAAAATAATAATAATAATAATAATAATAATAATAATAATAATAATAATAATAATAATAATAATAATAATAATAATAATAATAATAATAATAATAATAATAATAATAATAATAATAATAATAATAATAATAATAATAATAATAATAATAATAATAATAATAATAATAATAATAATAATAATAATAATAATAATAATAATAATAATAATAATAATAATAATAATAATAATAATAATAATAATAATAATAATAATGGGCAGGGAGGTCAACCAACACCTAAGGCCCTGGTGAGTTGCGACACCACCTACCCGAGCAAAGGATGCAAAATCGGACCGGCAGCTCATGCGCATCCGGGAGGGAAGAGGCATCTTTCCCTCTGGTGTCGGCCGTGGGTTTACTGGGTTAACCCCCCAGTAAACCCTAACACTCGGTTCCAAATAATCGGGGAAGAGGCCCCCACAACCGACCCCCTCGGATTAGGGGTCAAAGGCAAGGTGGTGGGGCCAACAACGATGATTTGCCAGCTGACGACTTACGCTATGAAAACGGACGTTTTGAGTGGACGGATGGATTAAGGGACGGTCTTATGCATTGCTACGAGAGCAGTGAGCCCGCCCGGAGAGGATACATGGCGAGAATGCATGCTCTGTGGTGTGAAAGACACCCAGAGCATGCCGCCTTTTCCGCCCAAAATCTTAGGGATTATGTATCTCATCTTCGGAGACGAGGATATGTCAGAGCACCTCCTCAGCCGGTTATCGAAGTGGCACAAGTTATGCCACGTGTCGGTCTGGCTGTGGAGAATGCTCGCATCATACCACCGATGGAGGACATCAGAACTCGCAGGGCACTTCACCATATGAAGCCCCTGAAGCCACAAAAACTGGCACGAGTGGATGCGGAGATCGGCGATGTTCTTCCAGAAGAGGCTGACATCTGGCAGATCAATTCTGTCGTGTATGACGCCGCTCATGCTCTAACCCAAACGCAGAGGAGGGACACCACCGCTGTAGTTGGGAGGCATGAGCGACGCGTACACAAGATGGAAGCTAAGATCAAGTCGGCGAGACAACACGCGTCTCGTATCCAGTGTGTGGTGGACTACGTGGCGGCCAATAGGCCTTTCACGCCTGCAGTGCGGCAAATTGCCGCAAAATTAAGACGATCTCACCACACATTGAATCAAGGGGTGCTGTTTACCATCAAACAGCACTGTCTTGATAGGATACGAATGCTAGTGGCTGCAAAGAAGTCACTAGTAAGGCGAGCGAGAGGAGTCGCGGAAAACTTGAAGTTCCGCGATAAACCTTCTCGTTTATTTGAAGAGCCTCCACGTGTTGTTGATAACCCGCCGGCTGTTGATCGGGTGGAAACCTTCTGGAAGAACATCTATGAGTATCCGCAACCAATCAATGTAGATACTCCAGCCCTAGCACAGTTCAGAGCATTCTGCAGGAGGCTTCGGCAGCCTGAGCTCAATGATCTGCGCAATCCGATAACCCCGGAAGGAGTTCAAAGAGCCCTCAAAGGTTCAAAGAACTTTGCTGCTCCAGGACCCGATGGGTTGAATAACTATTGGTGGAAAAAGTTTCCAGCAACCCACCGCCATCTGGCTAGAGTTTTCAACTCATGGCTAGATGGGGAGCAGCAGATTCCGGAGTGGTTTGTCGAGGGGCGAAGCGTGCTTATCCCCAAAAACGGAGATTTGTCTGATCCAAAGAATTACAGACCGATAACATGCTTGAATGCGTGTTATAAGGTGTTTACGCGCATCTTATACACACGCATTCTCTCCGCAGTTGATCCGGTGTATGAACGGATATATGAGCAAAGAGGGTCAAAGAAAGGGGTTGCCGGCTGCAAGGAGAACCTGCTCATCGATAGATGTATCACGCAGGACTCCGTGCAGTACAAGCGTAACCTTTCGATGGCCTGGATCGATTACCGCAAGGCATTTGATACAACATCGCATGAGTTAATCATGCATTTGCTCAGATGCCTTGAGGTACCCGATCAAATAGTGGGATGCATTGGCCAACTGATGCCGCTCTGGAGGACTTGCTTCGCTATAAAATCTGGTGGAGACATAGTCCAAACAGAGCAGGTCATCATTAGAAGAGGCGTGTTTCAGGGAGACTCCCTCAGCCCTCTTCTCTTCTGCATCTCACTATTGCCATTGTCCGTTGCACTCAGGAATACCCGTGGGTACAGCTGCGGCACCCCCAGCAACCGGAGGCATACAGTCACCCACCTGTTTTACATGGATGACCTAAAATTATATGCCTCTGGAGAAAGGTACCTACATCAGTCCCTTAGGGTGGTGGAAGAATATACGCATGCTATCGGAATGGAATTTGGGATCGACAAATGTGCCACGGTTCATCTCAAAAGAGGACGATGCGAGGAATACGGAGAGGATGTCCAGCTCGTAGACGGAAGCATCCTACATCATCTGGATGCCGGAGAGACTTATTCTTACCTAGGGGTGGCGCAACGCCGCTCCCAAGAGGTAATCACAGTTAAGAACTCTCTCCGCGGCAAGTATCAGCATAAACTCCGACAGATCTGGTCATCAGAACTGTCGGGGAAGAACAAAGTTGCTGCAACTGATATGCTTGCCGTTCCGATCCTTCTCTTCTCCTTCGGAGTGATGAAGTGGACTCAGGAAGAGCTGCGACAACTCGACGTAAAAACTCGCAAAATGATGTATCTCAATAGGAGCTTGCATCCTAAATCGTCCGTTCCACGGTTATACTTTCCCAGACAACGGGGAGGCCATGGACTTTTGAGTTTGGAGTGTCTGCATTACAGAATGGTTCTGGATGGGGCCTGTAAAGTCATCAGGAGTTCAGATCCCCTTCTCTGCATGGTCCGCGACCATGAAAACGCAGAGATTGGAGCATTTCTCTTTAAGGCAGCAACCCGTGCAGCCGATGAACTTGGTCTCGTATTCGACACTGAACGGGCTAACCCAAACTCTGTCACCGAGTTGGGACCCGTTCAGCTAAAAGCTCACATTAAAGCTGCGGAGACAGAGGTCCTCCTACAGCTGCATATGGATAAGCCAATGCATGGTGTTTTCTTCAACAACATCGATGACCTTTGCTTATCCAAAAGCTTGACCTTTGCCTTCCTCAGTTCGAGTGAGCTAAAGTCGGAGACCGAGGGATTCATAATGGCCTGCCAGGATGGTGTCTTCAACACCCTCGTCTACCGTAGTCGCGTGATGGGTATAGACGTCCCTGACACCCGATGCAGGGCATGTCGTGGGGCACCTGAGACCGTAATGCATTTGCTATCAGCATGTCCAGCTTATGCGGTCTCAGCCTATATCCACAGGCATAACGCGGCGCTACGAGTGTTGTACTACCATCTAAGACACTCGTACGGTATAGACGAGACACCGGTGTTGCCTTATGTTCCGGGGGATATTGAGTCCGTGGTGGAGAATGAGAGGTGCCGAATCTATTGAAACTATTCATTCCCCACCCTCAGGCAAATACAAGCCAATAAGCCTGATGTTGTCCTCCTCGACCGTCAAAGTAAAACGATAATCGTCGTGGAGTTTTCCGCTCCAGGCGAGATGAATATCGTTCGGAAAGAGGAGGAAAAACGGACTAAATATCGAGATCTTCTCTTTGAACTCCACAGGTTGTATCCGGACCATTCTGTCAAAATGGTGGTTCTGATTATAGGAGTCCTTGGTGGAATGATGGACACACTGCTCTCTAATTTGAAGTTGATACCGGCCTGCCGTAATATGGCACAAATCCTAGCCGCTCGAATGCAGAAGGCTGTCATCCTTGGTTCACTTCGTCTGCTCAGAATACATGACTCTCGGACCCCATAATCACTCACCCTACGGACGTAGGGAGTGGTTATTGAGGTAAACGACACCAGCGCGTCCTCCGGATGGGTCGGAGCACCGGAGACAGGACCTGACTGGTACACTCTTAAAGGAAAAAACAAATAATAATAATAATAATAATAATAATAATAATAATAATAATAATAATAATAATAATAATAATAATAATAATAATAATAATAATAATAATAATAATAATACTAATAATAATAATAATAATAATAATAATAATAATAATAATAATAAAAATAATAATAATAATAATAATAATAATAATAATAATAATAATAATAATAATAATAATAATAATAATAATAATAATAATAATAATAATAATAATAATAATAATAATAAATAGGCAGGGAGGTCAACCAACACCTAAGGCCCTGGTGAGTTGCGACACCACCTACCCGAGCAAAGGATGCAAAATCGGACCGACAGCTCATGCGCATCCGGGAGGGAAAAGGCATCTTTCCCTCCGGTGTCGGCCGTGGGTTTACTGGGTTAACCCCCCAGTAAACCCTAATACTCGGTTCCAAACAATCGGGGAAGAGGCCCCCACAACCGACCCCCTCGGATTAGGGGTCAAAGGCAAGGTGGTGGGGCCAACAACGATGATTTGCCAAATGACAACCGCAAAGACAACGGACGCTTTGAGTGGACGAACGAATTGAGAGACGGACTTCTGTATATCTACGAGAGCAGTGAGCCCGCCCGGAGAGGATACATGGCAAGGATGCATGCTCTCTGGTGTGAAAGACACCCAGAGCATGCCGCCGTTTCCGCCCAAAATCTCAGGGATTATGTTTCCTATCTCCGGGCTCGAGGCTATGTTAGAGCTCCTCCTCAGCCGATTAACGAAGTGGCAGAAGTGGCAGATATGCCACGTGTCGGTCTGGCTGTAGAGGAGGCTCGCATCATACCACCAATGGAGGAAATCAGAACCCGCAGGGCGCTTCACAATATGAAGCCCTTGAAGCCGCAAGAACTGGCACGAGTGGATGCAGAGATTGGCGATGTTCTTTCAGAAGAGGCTACCATCTGGCAGATCAATTCTGTTGTGTACGACGCCGCTCGTGCTCTATCCCAGACGGAGAGGAAGGAAACCACCGCTCTTGTTGGGAGGCATGAGCGACGCGTTCACAAGATGGAAGCTAAGATCAAGTCGGCGAGACAACACGCGTCTCGTATCCAGTGTGTGGTGGACTACATGTCGGCCAATAGGCCTTTCACGCCGGCAGTGCGGCGAATTGCTGCAAAGCTAAGACGAGCTCACCACACATTGAATCAAGGCGTGCTGTTCACCATAAAACAGCACTGTCTTGATAGGATACGAATGCTAGTGGCTGCAAAGAAGTCACTAGTGAGGCGGGCGAGAAGTATCGCGGAAAACATAAAGTTCCGCGATAAACCTTCTCGCTTATTCCAAGAGCCTCCACGTGTTGTCGATAACCCGCCGGCTGCTGATCGGGTAGAAACCTTCTGGAAGAACATCTATGAGTTTCCGCAACCACTCAATGTAGACACTCCAGCCCTAGCGCAGTTCGAAGCTTACTGCAGGACGCTTCGGCAGCCTGAGCACAATGATCTGCGCAATCCGATAACCACGGAAGAAGTTCGAGGGGCCCTCAAAGGCTCAAAGAACTTTGCTGCTCCAGGCCCTGATGGGTTGAATAATCATTGGTGGAAAAAGTTTCCAACAACCCACCGCCATCTGGCAAGAGTTTTTAACTCATGGCTAGATGGGGAGCAGCAGATTCCGGAGTGGTTTGTCGAGGGGCGAACCGTGCTCATCCCCAAGAACGGAGATTTGTCTGATCCAAAGAATTACAGGCCGATAACATGCTTGAATGCGTGCTATAAGTTGTTTACGCGCATCTTATACACGCGCATTCTCTCCGCAGTTGATCCGGTGTATGAACGGATATATGAGCAAAGAGGGTCAAAGAAAGGGGTCGCCGGCTGCAAGGAGAACCTGCTCATCGATAGATGTATCACGCAGGACTCCGTGCAGTATAAGCGTAACCTTTCGATGTCCTGGATTGATTACCGCAAGGCATTTGATACAACATCGCATGAGTTAATCATGCATTTGCTCAGATGTCTTGAGGTACCCAATCAAATAGTGGGATGCATTGGACAACTGATGCCACTCTGGAGGACTCGCTTCACCATAAGATCTGGTAGAGACTTAGTCCAAACAGAGCAGGTCATCATTAGAAGAGGCGTGTTTCAGGGAGACTCCCTCAGCCCTCTTCTCTTCTGCATCTCACTATTGCCATTGTCCGTTGTACTCAGGAATACCCGTGGGTACAACTGCGGCACCCCCAGCAACCGGAGGCATAAAGTCACCCATCTGTTTTACATGGATGACCTCAAATTATATGCCTCTGGAGAAAGGGACCTACATCAGTCCCTTAGGGTGGTGGAAGAGTACACGCATGCTATCGGAATGGAATTCGGGATCGACAAATGTGCCACGGTTCATCTCAAAAGAGGACTATGCGAGGAATACGGAGAGGATGTCCAGCTCGTAGACGGAAGCATCCTACATCATCTGGATGCCGGAGAGACGTATACTTACCTAGGGGTGGAGCAACGCCACTCCCAAGAGGTATTCACAGTTAAGAACTCTCTCCGCGGCAAGTATCAGCATAAACTCCGACAGATCTGGTCATCAGAACTGTCGGGGAAGAACAAAGTTGCTGCAACCAATATGCTTGCCGTTCCGATCCTTCTCTACTCTTTCGGAGTAATGAAGTGGACTAAGGAAGAGCTGCGACAACTCGACGTTAAAACTCGCAAAGTGATGCATCTCAATAGGTGCTTGCATCCTAAATCGTCCGTTCCACGGTTATACTTTCCCAGACAACGGGGAGGCCGTGGACTTTTGAGTTTGGAGTGTATGCATAACAGAATGGTTCTGGATGGGGCCTGTAAAGTCATCAGGAGTTCAGATCCCCTTCTCTGCATGGTCCGCGACCATGAAAAAGCAGGGATTGGAGCATTTCTTTTTAAGGCAGCAACCCGTGCGGCCGATGAACTCGGTCTCGTATTCGACACTGAACGGGCTAACCCAAACTCTGTCACCGAGTTGGGACCCGTTTAGCAAAAAGCTCATATCAAAGCTGCGGAGACAGAGGTCCTGCTACAGCTACATATGGATAAGCCAATGCATGGTGTCTTCTTTCACAACATCGAAGACCTTGGCTTATCCAAAAGCTTGACCTTTGCCTTCCTCAGGTCGAGTGAGCTAAAGTCGGAGACCGAGGGATTCATAATGGCCTGCCAGGATGGTGTCTTCAACACCCTCGTCTACCGTAGTCGCGTGATGGGTATAGACGTCCCTGACACCCGATGCAGGGCATGTCGTGGGGCACCTGAGACCGTAATGCATTTGCTATCAGCATGCCCATCTTATGCGGTCTCAGCCTATATCCACAGGCATAACGCGGCGCTACGAGTGTTATACTACCATCTACGACACTCGTACGGTATAGACGAGATACCGGTGTTGCCTTATGTTCCGGGGGATATTGAGTCCGTGGTGGAGAATGAGAGGTGCCGGATCTATTGGAAAAACGGACTAAATATCGAGATCTTCTCTTTGAACTCCACAGGTTGTATCCGGACCATTCTGTCAAAATGGTGGTTCTGATTATAGGAGTCCTTGGTGGAATGATGGACACACTGCTCTCTAATTTGAAGTTGATACCGGCCTGCCGTAATATGGCACAAATCCTAGCCGCTCGAATGCAGAAGGCTGTCATCCTTGGTTCACTTCGTCTGCTCAGAATACATGACTCTCGGACCCCATAATCACTCACCCTACGGACGTAGGGAGTGGTTATTGAGGTAAACGACACCAGCGCGTCCTCCGGATGGGTCGGAGCACCGGAGACAGGACCTGACTGGTACACTCTTAATAATAATAATAATAATAATAATAATAATAATAATAATAATAATAATAATAATAATAATAATAATAATAATAATAATAATAATAATAATAATAATAATAATAATAATAATAATAATAATAATAATAATAATAATAATAATAATAATAATAATAATAATAATAATAATAATAATAATAATAATAATAATAATAATAATAATAATAATAATAATAATAATAATAATAATAATAATAATAATAATAATAATAATAATAATAATAATAATAATAATAATAATAATAATAATAATAATAATAATAATAATAATAATAATAATAATAATAATAATAATAAATAGGCAGGGAGGCCAACCAACACCTGAGGCCCTGGTGACTTGCGACACCACCTACCCGAGCAAAGGATGCAAAATCGGACCGGCAGCTCATGCGCATCCGGGAGGGAAAAGGCATATTTCCCTCCGGTGTCGGCCGTGGGTTTGCTGGGTTAACCCCCCAGTAAACCCTTTTACTCGGTTCCAAATAATCGGGGAAGAGGCCCCCACAACCGACCCCCTCGGATTAGGGGTCAAAGGCAAGGTGGTGGGGCCAACAACGATGATTTGCCAAATGACGACAACCGCAATGACAACGGACGCTTTGAGTGGACGGATAGATTAAGGGATGGACTTCTGTATTGCTATGAGAGCAGTGAGCCCGCCCGGAGAGGATACATGGCAAGGATGCATGCTCTTTGGTGTGAGAGACACCCAGAGCATGCCGCCGTTTCCGCCCAAAATCTCAGGGATTATGTATCCTATCTCCGGGCTCGAGGCTATGTTAGAGCTCCTCCTCAGCCGGTTAACGAAGTGGCAGATATGCCACGTGTCGGTCTGGCTGCAGAGGAGGCTCGCATCATACCACCAATGGAGGACATCAGAACCCGCAGGGCGCTTCACAATATGAAGCCCTTGAAGCCGCAAGAACTGGCACGGGTGGATGCGGAGATTGGCGATGTTCTTCCAGAAGAGGCCAACATCTGGCAGATCAATTCTGTCGTGTACGACGCCGCTCATGCAATATCCCAGACGGAGAGGAGGGACACCACTGCTCTTGTTGGGAGGCATGAGCGACGCGTTCACAAGATGGAAGCTAAGATCAAGTCGGCGAGACAACACGCGTCTCGTATCCAGTGTGTGGTGGACTACATGTCGGCCAAAAGGCCTTTCACGCCGGCAGTGCGGCGAATTGCTGCAAGGCTAAGACGAGCTCACCACACATTGAATCAAGGCGTGCTGTTTACCATAAAACAGCACTGTCTTGATAGGATACGAATGCTAGTGGCTGCAAAGAAGTCACTAGTGAGGCGAGCGAGAAGTATCGCGGAAAACATAAAGTTCCGCGATAAACCTTCCCGCTTATTCCAAGAGCCTCCACGTGTTGTCGATAACCCGCCGGCTGCTGATCGGGTAGAAACCTTCTGGAAGAACATCTATGAGTTTCCGCAACCACTCAATGTAGACACTCCAGCCCTAGCGCAGTTCGAAGCTTACTGCAGGACGCTTCGGCAGCCTGAGCACAATGATCTGCACAATCCGATAACCACGGAAGAAGTTCGAGGGGCCCTCAAAGGCTCGAAGAACTTTGCTGCTCCAGGCCCTGATGGGTTGAATAATTATTGGTGGAAAAATTTTCCAACAACCCACCGCCATCTGGCAAGAGTTTTTAACTCATGGCTAGATGGGGAGCAGCAGATTCCGGAGTGGTTTGTCGAGGGGCGAACCGTGCTCATCCCCAAGAACGGAGATTTGTCTGATCCAAAGAATTACAGGCCGATAACATGCTTGAATGCGTGCTATAAGTTGTTTACGCGCATCTTATACACGCGCATTCTCTCCGCAGTTGATCCGGTGTATGAACGAATATATGAGCAAAGAGGGTCAAAGAAAGGGGTCGCCGGCTGCAAGGAGAACCTGCTCATCGATAGATGTATCACGCAGGACTCCGTGCAGTATAAGCGTAACCTTTCGATGGCCTGGATTGATTACCGCAAGGCATTTGATACAACATCGCATGAGTTAATCATGCATTTGCTCAGATGTCTTGAGGTACCCAATCAAATAGTGGGATGCATTGGACAACTGATGCCACTCTGGAGGACTCGCTTCACCATAAGATCTGGTAGAGACATAGTCCAAACAGAGCAGGTCATCATTAGAAGAGGCGTGTTTCAGGGAGACTCCCTCAGCCCTCTTCTCTTCTGCATCTCACTATTGCCATTGTCCGTTGTACTCAGGAATACCCGTGGGTACAACTGCGGCACCCCCAGCAACCGGAGGCATAAAGTCACCCATCTGTTTTACATGGATGACCTCAAATTATATGCCTCTGGAGAAAGGGACCTTCATCAGTCCCTTAGGGTGGTGGAAGAGTACACGCATGCTATCGGAATGGAATTTGGGATCGACAAATGTGCCACGGTTCATCTCAAAAGAGGACGATGCGAGGAATACGGAGAGGATGTCCAGCTCGTAGACGGAAGCATCCTACATCATCTGGATGCCGGAGAGACGTATACTTACCTAGGGGTGGAGCAACGCCACTCCCAAGAGGTATTCACAGTTAAGAACTCTCTCCGCGGCAAGTATCAGCATAAACTCCGACAGATCTGGTCATCAGAACTGTCGGGGAAGAACAAAGTTGCTGCAACCAATATGCTTGCCGTTCCGATCCTTCTCTACTCTTTCGGAGTAATGAAGTGGACTAAGGAAGAGCTGCGACAACTCGACGTTAAAACTCGCAAAGTGATGCATCTCAATAGGTGCTTGCATCCTAAATCGTCCGTTCCACGGTTATACTTTCCCAGACAACGGGGAGGCCGTGGACTTTTGAGTTTGGAGTGTATGCATAACAGAATGGTTCTGGATGGGGCCTGTAAAGTCATCAGGAGTTCAGATCCCCTTCTCTGCATGGTCCACGACCATGAAAAAGCAGGGATTGGAGCATTTCTTTTTAAGGCAGCAACCCGTGCGGCCGATGAACTCGGTCTCGTATTCGACACTGAACGGGCTAACCCAAACTCTGTCACCGAGTTGGGACCCGTTCAGCAAAAAGCTCACATCAAAGCTGCGGAGACAGAGGTCCTGCTACAGCTACATATGGATAAGCCAATGCATGGTGTCTTCTTTCACAACATCGAAGACCTTGGCTTATCCAAAAGCTTGACCTTTGCCTTCCTCAGGGCGAGTGAGCTAAAGTCGGAGACCGAGGGATTCATAATGGCCTGCCAGGATGGTGTCTTCAACACCCTCGTCTACCGTAGTCGCGTGATGGGTATAGACGTCCCTGACACCCGATGCAGGGCATGTCGTGGGGCACCTGAGACCGTAATGCATTTGCTATCAGCATGCCCATCTTATGCGGTCTCAGCCTATATCCACAGGCATAACGCGGCGCTACGAGTGTTATACTACCATCTACGACACTCGTACGGTATAGACGAGACACCGGTGTTGCCTTATGTTCCGGGGGATATTGAGTCCGTGGTGGAGAATGAGAGGTGCCGGATCTATTGGAACTACTCATTCCCCACCCTCAGGCAAATACAAGCCAATAAGCCTGATGTTGTCCTCCTCGACCACCAAAGTAGAACGATATTCGTCATGGAGTTTTCCGCTCCAGGCGAAATGAATATCGTTCGAAAAGAGGAGGAAAAACGGACTAAATATCGAGATCTTCTCTTTGAACTCCGCAGGTTATATCCGGACCATTCTGTCAAAATGGTGGTTCTGATCATAGGAGTCCTTGGTGGAATGATGGACACACTGCTCTCCAACTTGAAGATAATACCTGCTTGCCGTAATATGGCAGAAATCTTAGCAGCAAGAATGCAGAAGGCCGTCATCCTTGGTTCGCTCCGTCTACTCAGGGCACATGATTCTCGGACCCAATAGTCACTCACCCTACGGACGTAGGGAGTGGTTATTGGGGTTAACGACACCAGCGCGCCCTCCGGATGTATCGGAGCACCGGAGACAGGGCCTGACTGGTACATTCCCAACGGAAAAAAAATAATAATAATAATAATAATAAATAGGCAGGGAGGTCAACCAACACCTAAGGCCCTGGTGAGTTGCGACACCACCTACCCGAGCAAAGGATGCAAAATCGGACCGACAGCTCATGCGCATCCGGGAGGGAAAAGGCATCTTTCCCTCCGGTGTCGGCCGTGGGTTTACTGGGTTAACCCCCCAGTAAACCCTAATACTCGGTTCCAAACAATCGGGGAAGAGGCCCCCACAACCGACCCCCTCGGATTAGGGGTCAAAGGCAAGGTGGTGGGGCCAACAACGATGATTTGCCAAATGACAACCGCAAAGACAACGGACGCTTTGAGTGGACGAACGAATTGAGAGACGGACTTCTGTATATCTACGAGAGCAGTGAGCCCGCCCGGAGAGGATACATGGCAAGGATGCATGCTCTCTGGTGTGAAAGACACCCAGAGCATGCCGCCGTTTCCGCCCAAAATCTCAGGGATTATGTTTCCTATCTCCGGGCTCGAGGCTATGTTAGAGCTCCTCCTCAGCCGATTAACGAAGTGGCAGAAGTGGCAGATATGCCACGTGTCGGTCTGGCTGTAGAGGAGGCTCGCATCATACCACCAATGGAGGAAATCAGAACCCGCAGGGCGCTTCACAATATGAAGCCCTTGAAGCCGCAAGAACTGGCACGAGTGGATGCAGAGATTGGCGATGTTCTTTCAGAAGAGGCTACCATCTGGCAGATCAATTCTGTTGTGTACGACGCCGCTCGTGCTCTATCCCAGACGGAGAGGAAGGAAACCACCGCTCTTGTTGGGAGGCATGAGCGACGCGTTCACAAGATGGAAGCTAAGATCAAGTCGGCGAGACAACACGCGTCTCGTATCCAGTGTGTGGTGGACTACATGTCGGCCAATAGGCCTTTCACGCCGGCAGTGCGGCGAATTGCTGCAAAGCTAAGACGAGCTCACCACACATTGAATCAAGGCGTGCTGTTCACCATAAAACAGCACTGTCTTGATAGGATACGAATGCTAGTGGCTGCAAAGAAGTCACTAGTGAGGCGGGCGAGAAGTATCGCGGAAAACATAAAGTTCCGCGATAAACCTTCTCGCTTATTCCAAGAGCCTCCACGTGTTGTCGATAACCCGCCGGCTGCTGATCGGGTAGAAACCTTCTGGAAGAACATCTATGAGTTTCCGCAACCACTCAATGTAGACACTCCAGCCCTAGCGCAGTTCGAAGCTTACTGCAGGACGCTTCGGCAGCCTGAGCACAATGATCTGCGCAATCCGATAACCACGGAAGAAGTTCGAGGGGCCCTCAAAGGCTCAAAGAACTTTGCTGCTCCAGGCCCTGATGGGTTGAATAATCATTGGTGGAAAAAGTTTCCAACAACCCACCGCCATCTGGCAAGAGTTTTTAACTCATGGCTAGATGGGGAGCAGCAGATTCCGGAGTGGTTTGTCGAGGGGCGAACCGTGCTCATCCCCAAGAACGGAGATTTGTCTGATCCAAAGAATTACAGGCCGATAACATGCTTGAATGCGTGCTATAAGTTGTTTACGCGCATCTTATACACGCGCATTCTCTCCGCAAATGATCCGGTGTATGAACGGATATATGAGCAAAGAGGGTCAAAGAAAGGGGTTGCCGGCTGCAAGGAGAACCTGCTCATCGATAGATGTATCACGCAGGACTCCGTGCAGTACAAGCGTAACCTTTCGATGGCCTGGATCGATTACCGCAAGGCATTTGATACAACATCGCATGAGTTAATCATGCATTTGCTCAGATGCCTTGAGGTACCCGATCAAATAGTGGGATGCATTGGCCAACTGATGCCGCTCTGGAGGACTCGCTTCGCTATAAAATCTGGTGGAGACATAGTCCAAACAGAGCAGGTCATCATTAGAAGAGGCGTGTTTCAGGGAGACTCCCTCAGCCCTCTTCTCTTCTGCATCTCACTATTGCCATTGTCCGTTGCACTCAGGAATACCCGTGGGTACAGTTGCGGCACCCCCAGCAACCGGAGGCATACAGTCACCCACCTGTTTTACATGGATGACCTAAAATTATATGCCTCTGGAGAAAGGTACCTACATCAGTCCCTTAGGGTGGTGGAAGAATATACGCATGCTATCGGAATGGAATTTGGGATCGACAAATGTGCCACGGTTCATCTCAAAAGAGGACGATGCGAGGAATACGGAGAGGATGTCCAGCTCGTAGACGGAAGCATCCTACATCATCTGGATGCCGGAGAGACTTATTCTTACCTAGGGGTGGCGCAACGCCGCTCCCAAGAGGTAATCACAGTTAAGAACTCTCTCCGCGGCAAGTATCAGCATAAACTCCGACAGATCTGGTCATCAGAACTGTCGGGGAAGAACAAAGTTGCTGCAACTAATATGCTTGCCGTTCCGATCCTTCTCTACTCCTTCGGAGTGATGAAGTGGACTCAGGAAGAGCTGCGACAACTCGACGTAAAAACTCGCAAAATGATGCATCTCAATAGGAGCTTGCATCCTAAATCGTCCGTTCCACGGTTATACTTTCCCAGACAACGGGGAGGCCATGGACTTTTGAGTTTGGAGTGTCTGCATAACAGAATGGTTCTGGATGGGGCCTGTAAAGTCATCAGGAGTTCAGATCCCCTTCTCTGCATGGTCCGCGACCATGAAAACGCAGAGATTGGAGCATTTCTCTTTAAGGCAGCAACCCGTGCAGCCGATGAACTTGGTCTCGTATTCGACACTGAACGGGCTAACCCAAACTCTGTCACCGAGTTGGGACCCGTTCAGCTAAAAGCTCACATTAAAGCTGCGGAGACAGAGGTCCTCCTACAGCTGCATATGGATAAGCCAATGCATGGTGTTTTCTTCAACAACATCGATGACCTTTGCTTATCCAAAAGCTTGACCTTTGCCTTCCTCAGTTCGAGTGAGCTAAAGTCGGAGACCGAGGGATTCATAATGGCCTGCCAGGATGGTGTCTTCAACACCCTCGTCTACCGTAGTCGCGTGATGGGTATAGACGTCCCTGACACCCGATGCAGGGCATGTCGTGGGGCACCTGAGACCGTAATGCATTTGCTATCAGCATGTCCAGCTTATGCGGTCTCAGCCTATATCCACAGGCATAACGCGGCGCTACGAGTGTTGTACTACCATCTAAGACACTCGTACGGTATAGACGAGACACCGGTGTTGCCTTATGTTCCGGGGGATATTGAGTCCGTGGTGGAGAATGAGAGGTGCCGAATCTATTGAAACTACTCATTCCCCACCCTCAGGCAAATACAAGCCAATAAGCCTGATGTTGTCCTCCTCGACCGTCAAAGTAAAACGATAATCGTCGTGGAGTTTTCCGCTCCAGGCGAGATGAATATCGTTCGGAAAGAGGAGGAAAAACGGACTAAATATCGAGATCTTCTCTTTGAACTCCACAGGTTGTATCCGGACCATTCTGTCAAAATGGTGGTTCTGATTATAGGAGTCCTTGGTGGAATGATGGACACACTGCTCTCTAATTTGAAGTTGATACCGGCCTGCCGTAATATGGCACAAATCCTAGCCGCTCGAATGCAGAAGGCTGTCATCCTTGGTTCACTTCGTCTGCTCAGAATACATGACTCTCGGACCCCATAATCACTCACCCTACGGACGTAGGGAGTGGTTATTGAGGTAAACGACACCAGCGCGTCCTCCGGATGGGTCGGAGCACCGGAGACAGGACCTGACTGGTACACTCTTAAAGGAAAAAACAAATAATAATAATAATAATAATAATAATAATAATAATAATAATAATAATAATAATAATAATAATAATAATACTAATAATAATAATAATAATAATAATAATAATAATAATAATAAAAATAATAATAATAATAATAATAATAATAATAATAATAATAATAATAATAATAATAATAATAATAATAATAATAATAAATAGGCAGGGAGGTCAACCAACACCTAAGGCCCTGGTGAGTTGCGACACCACCTACCCGAGCAAAGGATGCAAAATCGGACCGACAGCTCATGCGCATCCGGGAGGGAAAAGGCATCTTTCCCTCCGGTGTCGGCCGTGGGTTTACTGGGTTAACCCCCCAGTAAACCCTAATACTCGGTTTCAAACAATCGGGGAAGAGGCCCCCACAACCGACCCCCTCGGATTAGGGGTCAAAGGCAAGGTGGTGGGGCCAACAACGATGATTTGCCAAATGACAACCGCAAAGACAACGGACGCTTTGAGTGGACGAACGAATTGAGAGACGGACTTCTGTATATCTACGAGAGCAGTGAGCCCGCCCGGAGAGGATACATGGCAAGGATGCATGCTCTCTGGTGTGAAAGACACCCAGAGCATGCCGCCGTTTCCGCCCAAAATCTCAGGGATTATGTTTCCTATCTCCGGGCTCGAGGCTATGTTAGAGCTCCTCCTCAGCCGATTAACGAAGTGGCAGAAGTGGCAGATATGCCACGTGTCGGTCTGGCTGTAGAGGAGGCTCGCATCATACCACCAATGGAGGAAATCAGAACCCGCAGGGCGCTTCACAATATGAAGCCCTTGAAGCCGCAAGAACTGGCACGAGTGGATGCAGAGATTGGCGATGTTCTTTCAGAAGAGGCTACCATCTGGCAGATCAATTCTGTTGTGTACGACGCCGCTCGTGCTCTATCCCAGACGGAGAGGAAGGAAACCACCGCTCTTGTTGGGAGGCATGAGCGACGCGTTCACAAGATGGAAGCTAAGATCAAGTCGGCGAGACAACACGCGTCTCGTATCCAGTGTGTGGTGGACTACATGTCGGCCAATAGGCCTTTCACGCCGGCAGTGCGGCGAATTGCTGCAAAGCTAAGACGAGCTCACCACACATTGAATCAAGGCGTGCTGTTCACCATAAAACAGCACTGTCTTGATAGGATACGAATGCTAGTGGCTGCAAAGAAGTCACTAGTGAGGCGGGCGAGAAGTATCGCGGAAAACATAAAGTTCCGCGATAAACCTTCTCGCTTATTCCAAGAGCCTCCACGTGTTGTCGATAACCCGCCGGCTGCTGATCGGGTAGAAACCTTCTGGAAGAACATCTATGAGTTTCCGCAACCACTCAATGTAGACACTCCAGCCCTAGCGCAGTTCGAAGCTTACTGCAGGACGCTTCGGCAGCCTGAGCACAATGATCTGCGCAATCCGATAACCACGGAAGAAGTTCGAGGGGCCCTCAAAGGCTCAAAGAACTTTGCTGCTCCAGGCCCTGATGGGTTGAATAATCATTGGTGGAAAAAGTTTCCAACAACCCACCGCCATCTGGCAAGAGTTTTTAACTCATGGCTAGATGGGGAGCAGCAGATTCCGGAGTGGTTTGTCGAGGGGCGAACCGTGCTCATCCCCAAGAACGGAGATTTGTCTGATCCAAAGAATTACAGGCCGATAACATGCTTGAATGCGTGCTATAAGTTGTTTACGCGCATCTTATACACGCGCATTCTCTCCGCAGTTGATCCGGTGTATGAACGGATATATGAGCAAAGAGGGTCAAAGAAAGGGGTCGCCGGCTGCAAGGAGAACCTGCTCATCGATAGATGTATCACGCAGGACTCCGTGCAGTATAAGCGTAACCTTTCGATGTCCTGGATTGATTACCGCAAGGCATTTGATACAACATCGCATGAGTTAATCATGCATTTGCTCAGATGTCTTGAGGTACCCAATCAAATAGTGGGATGCATTGGACAACTGATGCCACTCTGGAGGACTCGCTTCACCATAAGATCTGGTAGAGACTTAGTCCAAACAGAGCAGGTCATCATTAGAAGAGGCGTGTTTCAGGGAGACTCCCTCAGCCCTCTTCTCTTCTGCATCTCACTATTGCCATTGTCCGTTGTACTCAGGAATACCCGTGGGTACAACTGCGGCACCCCCAGCAACCGGAGGCATAAAGTCACCCATCTGTTTTACATGGATGACCTCAAATTATATGCCTCTGGAGAAAGGGACCTACATCAGTCCCTTAGGGTGGTGGAAGAGTACACGCATGCTATCGGAATGGAATTCGGGATCGACAAATGTGCCACGGTTCATCTCAAAAGAGGACTATGCGAGGAATACGGAGAGGATGTCCAGCTCGTAGACGGAAGCATCCTACATCATCTGGATGCCGGAGAGACGTATACTTACCTAGGGGTGGAGCAACGCCACTCCCAAGAGGTATTCACAGTTAAGAACTCTCTCCGCGGCAAGTATCAGCATAAACTCCGACAGATCTGGTCATCAGAACTGTCGGGGAAGAACAAAGTTGCTGCAACCAATATGCTTGCCGTTCCGATCCTTCTCTACTCTTTCGGAGTAATGAAGTGGACTAAGGAAGAGCTGCGACAACTCGACGTTAAAACTCGCAAAGTGATGCATCTCAATAGGTGCTTGCATCCTAAATCGTCCGTTCCACGGTTATACTTTCCCAGACAACGGGGAGGCCGTGGACTTTTGAGTTTGGAGTGTATGCATAACAGAATGGTTCTGGATGGGGCCTGTAAAGTCATCAGGAGTTCAGATCCCCTTCTCTGCATGGTCCGCGACCATGAAAAAGCAGGGATTGGAGCATTTCTTTTTAAGGCAGCAACCCGTGCGGCCGATGAACTCGGTCTCGTATTCGACACTGAACGGGCTAACCCAAACTCTGTCACCGAGTTGGGACCCGTTTAGCAAAAAGCTCATATCAAAGCTGCGGATACAGAGGTCCTGCTACAGCTACATATGGATAAGCCAATGCATGGTGTCTTCTTTCACAACATCGAAGACCTTGGCTTATCCAAAAGCTTGACCTTTGCCTTCCTCAGGTCGAGTGAGCTAAAGTCGGAGACCGAGGGATTCATAATGGCCTGCCAGGATGGTGTCTTCAACACCCTCGTCTACCGTAGTCGCGTGATGGGTATAGACGTCCCTGACACCCGATGCAGGGCATGTCGTGGGGCACCTGAGACCGTAATGCATTTGCTATCAGCATGCCCATCTTATGCGGTCTCAGCCTATATCCACAGGCATAACGCGGCGCTACGAGTGTTATACTACCATCTACGACACTCGTACGGTATAGACGAGATACCGGTGTTGCCTTATGTTCCGGGGGATATTGAGTCCGTGGTGGAGAATGAGAGGTGCCGGATCTATTGGAAAAACGGACTAAATATCGAGATCTTCTCTTTGAACTCCACAGGTTGTATCCGGACCATTCTGTCAAAATGGTGGTTCTGATTATAGGAGTCCTTGGTGGAATGATGGACACACTGCTCTCTAATTTGAAGTTGATACCGGCCTGCCGTAATATGGCACAAATCCTAGCCGCTCGAATGCAGAAGGCTGTCATCCTTGGTTCACTTCGTCTGCTCAGAATACATGACTCTCGGACCCCATAATCACTCACCCTACGGACGTAGGGAGTGGTTATTGAGGTAAACGACACCATCGCGTCCTCTGGATGGGTCGGAGCACCGGAGACAGGACCTGACTGGTACACTCTTAAAGGAAAAAACAAATAATAATAATAATAATAATAATAATAATAATAATAATAATAATAATAATAATAATAATAATAATAATAAGGGGTCGCCGGGTGCAAGGAGAACCTGCTCATCGATAGATGTATCACGCAGGACTCCGTGCAGTATAAGCGTAACCTTTCGATGGCCTGGATCGATTACCGCAAGGCATTTGATACAACATCACATGAGTTAATCATGCATTTGCTCAGATGCCTTGAGGTACCCGGTCAAATAGTGGGATGCATTGGACAACTGATGCCGCTCTGGAGGACTCGCTTCACCATAAGATCTGGTAGAGACATAGTCCAAACAGAGCAGGTCATCATTAGAAGAGGTGTGTTTCAGGGAGACTCCCTCAGCCCTCTTCTCTTCTGCATCTCACTATTGCCATTGTCCGTTGCGCTCAGGAATACCCGTGGGTACAACTGCGGCACCCCCAGCAACCGGAGGCATAATGTCACCCATCTATTTTACATGGATGACCTCAAATTGTATGCCTCTGGAGAAAGGGACCTACATCAGTCCCTTAGGGTGGTGGAAGAATATACGCATGCTGTCGGTATGGAATTTGGGATCGACAAATGTGCCACGGTTCATCTCAAAAGAGGACGATGCGAGGAATACGGAGAGGATGTCCAGCTCGTAGACGGAAGCATCCTACATCATCTGGATGCCGGAGAGACTTATACCTACCTTGGGGTGGAACAACGCCGCTCCCAAGAGGTATTTGCAGTTAAAAACTCTCTCCGCGGCAAGTATCAGCATAAACTCCGACAGATCTGGTCATCAGAACTGTCGGGGAAGAACAAAGTTGCTGCAACTAATATGCTTGCCGTTCCGATCCTCCTTTACTCTTTCGGAGTGATGAAGTGGACTAAGGAAGAGCTGCGACAACTTGACGTTAAGACTCGCAAAATGATGCATCTGAATAGGAGCTTGCATCCTAAATCGTCCGTTCCACGGTGATACTTTTCCAGACAACGGGGAGGCCGTGGACTTTTGAGTTTGGAGTGTCTGCATAACAGAATGGTTCTGGATGGGGCCTGTAAAGTCATCAGGAGTTCAGATCCCCTTCTCTGCATGGTCCGCGACCATGAGAAAGCAGGGATTGGAGCATTCCTTTTTAAGGCAGCTACCCGTGCGGCCGATGAACTCGGTCTCGTTTTCGACACTGAACGGGCTAACCCAAACTCTGTCACCGAGTTGGGACCCGTTCAGCAAAAAGCTCAGATAAAAGCTGCGGAGACAGAGGTCCTGCTACAGCTACATATGGATAAGCCAATGCATGGTGTCTTCTTTCATAACATCGAAGACCTTGGCTTATCCAAAAGCTTGACCTTTGCCTTCCTCAGGTCGAGTGAGCTAAAGTCGGAGACCGAGGGATTCATAATGGCCTGCCAGGATGGTGTCTTCAACACCCTTGTCTACCGTAGTCGCGTGATGGGTATAGACGTCCCTGACACCCGATGCAGGGCATGTCGTGGGGCACCTGAGACCGTAATGCATTTGCTATCAGCATGCCCATCTTATGCGGTCTCAGCCTATATCCACAGGCATAACGCGGCGCTACGAGTGTTGTACTACCACCTACGACACTCGTACGGTATAGACGAGACACCGGTGTTGCCTTATGCTCCGGGGGATATTGAGTCCGTGGTGGAGAATGAGAGATGCCGAATCTATTGGAACTACTCATTTCCCACCCTCAGGCAAATACAAGCCAATAAGCCTGATGTCCTCCTCCTCGACCACCAAAGTAGAACGATATTCGTCATGGAGTTTTCCGCTCCAGGCGAAATTAATATCGTTCGAAAAGAGGAGGAAAAACGGACTAAATATCGAGATCTTCTCTTTGAACTCCGCAGGTTATATCCGGACCATTCTGTCAAAATGGTGGTTCTGATCATAGGAGTCCTTGGTGGAATGATGGACACACTGCTCTCCAATTTGAAAATACTACCTGCTTGCCGTAATATGGCGGAAATCTTAGCAGCAAGAATGCAGAAGGCCGTTATACTTGGTTCGCTTCGTCTACTCAGGGCACACGATTCTCGGACCCAATAATCACTCACCCTACGGATGTAGGGAGTGGTTATTGGGGTTAACGACACCAGCGCGCCCTCCGGATGGGTCGGAGCACCGGAGACAGGGCCTGACTGGTACACTCCTAAGGAGAAAAATAATAATAATAATAATAATAATAATAATAATAATAATAATAATAATAATAATAATAATAATAATAATAATAATAATAATAATAATAATAATAATAATAATAATAATAATAATAATAATAATAATAATAATAATAATAATAATAATAATAATAATGATAATAATAATAATAATAATAATAATAATAATAAGAATATCTATGAGTATCCGCAACCACTCAACGTAGATACTCCAGCCCTAGCGCAGTTCGAAGCATTTTGCATGGGGCTTCGGCAGCCTGAGCTCAATGATCTGCGCATTCCGATAACCACGGAAGAAGTACGAGGGGCCCTAAAAGGCTCTAAGAATTTCGCTGCTCCAGGCCCTGATGGGTTGAATAACTATTGGTGGAAAAAGTTTCCAACAACCCACCGCCATCTGGCCAGAGTTTTCAACTCATGGCTAGATGGGGAGCAGCAGATTCCAGAGTGGTTTGTCGAGGGGCGAACCGTGCTCATCCCCAAAAACGGAGATTTGTCTGATCCAAAGAATTACAGGCCGATAACATGCTTGAATGCGTGTTATAAGGTGTTTACGCGCATCTTATACACACGCATTCTCTCCGCAGTTGATCCGGTGTATGAACGGATAAATGAGCAAAGAGGGTCAAAGAAAGGGGTCGCCGGGTGCAAGGAGAACCTGCTCATCGATAGATGTATCACGCAGGACTCCGTGCAGTATAAGCGTAACCTTTCGATGGCCTGGATCGATTACCGCAAGGCATTTGATACAACATCACATGAGTTAATCATGCATTTGCTTAGATGCCTTGAGGTACCCGGTCAAATAGTGGGATGCATTGGACAACTGATGCCGCTCTGGAGGACTCGCTTCACCATAAGATCTGGTAGAGACATAGTCCAAACAGAGCAGGTCATCATTAGAAGAGGTGTGTTTCAGGGAGACTCCCTTAGCCCTCTTCTCTTCTGCATCTCACTATTGCCATTGTCCGTTGCACTCAGGAATACCCGTGGGTACAACTGCGGCACCCCCAGCAACCGGAGGCATAATGTCACCCATCTATTCTACATGGATGACCTCAAATTGTATGCCTCTGGAGAAAGGGACCTACATCAGTCCCTTAGGGTGGTGGAAGAATATACGCATGCTATCGGTATGGAATTTGGGATCGACAAATGTGCCACGGTTCATCTCAAAAGAGGACGATGCGAGGAATACGGAGAGGATGTCCAGCTCGTAGACGGAAGCATCCTACATCATCTGGATGCCGGAGAGACTTATACCTACCTTGGGGTGGAACAACGCCGCTCCCAAGAGGTATTTGCAGTTAAAAACTCTCTCCGCGGCAAGTATCAGCATAAACTCCGACAGATCTGGTCATCAGAACTGTCGGGGAAGAACAAAGTTGCTGCAACTAATATGCTTGCCGTTCCGATCCTTCTTTACTCTTTCGGAGTGATGAAGTGGACTAAGGAAGAGCTGCGACAACTTGACGTTAAGACTCGCAAAATGATGCATCTCAATAGGAGCTTGCATCCTAAATCGTCCGTTCCACGGTTATACTTTCCCAGACAGCGGGGAGGCCGTGGACTTTTGAGTTTGGAGTGTCTGCATAACAGAATGGTTCTGGATGGGGCCTGTTAAGTCATCAGGAGTTCAGATCCCCTTCTCTGCATGGTCCGCGACCATGAGAAAGCAGGGATTGGAGCATTCCTTTTCAAGGCAGCTACCCGTGCGGCCGATGAACTCGGTCTCGTTTTCGACACTGAACGGGCTAACCCAAACTCTGTCACCGAGTTGGGACCCGTTCAGCAAAAAGCTCAGATAAAAGCTGCGGAGACAGAGGTCCTGCTACAGCTACATATGGATAAGCCAATGCATGGTGTCTTCTTTTATAACATCGAAGACCTTGGCTTATCCAAAAGCTTGACCTTTGCCTTCCTCAGGTCGAGTGAGCTAAAGTCGGAGACCGAGGGATTCATAATGGCCTGCCAGGATGGTGTCTTCAACACCCTTGTCTACCGTAGTCGCGTGATGGGTATAGACGTCCCTGACACCCGATGCAGGGCATGTCGTGGGGCACCTGAGACCGTAATGCATTTGCTATCAGCATGCCCATCTTATGCGGTCTCAGCCTATATCCACAGGCATAACGCGGCGCTACGAGTGTTGTACTACCACCTACGACACTCGTACGGTATAGACGAGACACCGGTGTTGCCTTATGCTTCGGGGGATATTGAGTCCGTGGTGGAGAATGAGAGATGCCGAATCTATTGGAACTACTCATTCCCCACCCTCAGGCAAAAACAAGCCAATAAGCCTGATGTTGTCCTCCTCGACCACCAAAGTAGAACGATATTCGTCATGGAGTTTTCCGCTCCAGGCGAAATTAATATCGTTCGAAAAGAGGAGGAAAAACGGACTAAATATCGAGATCTTCTCTTTGAACTCCGCAGGTTATATCCGGACCATTCTGTCAAAATGGTGGTTCTGATCATAGGAGTCCTTGGTGGAATGATGGACACACTGCTCTCCAATTTGAAAATAATACCTGCTTGCCGTAATATGGCAGAAATCTTAGCAGCAAGAATGCAGAAGGCCGTTATACTTGGTTCGCTTCGTCTACTCAGGGCACACGATTCTCGGACCCAATAATCACTCACCCTACGGATGTAGGGAGTGGTTATTGGGGTTAACGACACCAGCGCGCCCTCCGGATGGATCGGAGCACCGGAGACAGGGCCTGACTGGTACACTCCTAAGGAGAAAAAAAAAATAATAATAATAATAATAATAATAATAATAATAATAATAATAATAATAATAATAATAATAATAATAATAATAATAATAATAATAATACTAATAATAATAATAATAATAATTATAATAATAATAAAAATAATAATAATAATAATAATAATAATAATAATAATAATAATAATAATAATAATAATAATAATAATAATAATAATAATAATAATAATAATAATAATAATAATAATAATAAATAGGCAGGGAGGTCAACCAACACATAAGGCCCTGGTGAGTTGCGACACCACCTACCCGAGCAAAGGATGCAAAATCGGACCGACAGCTCATGCGCATCCGGGAGGGAAAAGGCATCTTTCCCTCCGGTGTCGGCCGTGGGTTTACTGGGTTAACCCCCCAGTAAACCCTAATACTCGGTTCCAAACAATCGGGGAAGAGGCCCCCACAACCGACCCCCTCGGATTAGGGGTCAAAGGCAAGGTGGTGGGGCCAACAACGATGATTTGCCAAATGACAACCGCAAAGACAACGGACGCTTTGAGTGGACGAACGAATTGAGAGACGGACTTCTGTATATCTACGAGAGCAGTGAGCCCGCCCGGAGAGGATACATGGCAAGGATGCATGCTCTCTGGTGTGAAAGACACCCAGAGCATGCCGCCGTTTCCGCCCAAAATCTCAGGGATTATGTTTCCTATCTCCGGGCTCGAGGCTATGTTAGAGCTCCTCCTCAGCCGATTAACGAAGTGGCAGAAGTGGCAGATATGCCACGTGTCGGTCTGGCTGTAGAGGAGGCTCGCATCATACCACCAATGGAGGAAATCAGAACCCGCAGGGCGCTTCACAATATGAAGCCCTTGAAGCCGCAAGAACTGGCACGAGTGGATGCAGAGATTGGCGATGTTCTTTCAGAAGAGGCTACCATCTGGCAGATCAATTCTGTTGTGTACGACGCCGCTCGTGCTCTATCCCAGACGGAGAGGAAGGAAACCACCGCTCTTGTTGGGAGGCATGAGCGACGCGTTCACAAGATGGAAGCTAAGATCAAGTCGGCGAGACAACACGCGTCTCGTATCCAGTGTGTGGTGGACTACATGTCGGCCAATAGGCCTTTCACGCCGGCAGTGCGGCGAATTGCTGCAAAGCTAAGACGAGCTCACCACACATTGAATCAAGGCGTGCTGTTCACCATAAAACAGCACTGTCTTGATAGGATACGAATGCTAGTGGCTGCAAAGAAGTCACTAGTGAGGCGGGCGAGAAGTATCGCGGAAAACATAAAGTTCCGCGATAAACCTTCTCGCTTATTCCAAGAGCCTCCACGTGTTGTCGATAACCCGCCGGCTGCTGATCGGGTAGAAACCTTCTGGAAGAACATCTATGAGTTTCCGCAACCACTCAATGTAGACACTCCAGCCCTAGCGCAGTTCGAAGCTTACTGCAGGACGCTTCGGCAGCCTGAGCACAATGATCTGCGCAATCCGATAACCACGGAAGAAGTTCGAGGGGCCCTCAAAGGCTCAAAGAACTTTGCTGCTCCAGGCCCTGATGGGTTGAATAATCATTGGTGGAAAAAGTTTCCAACAACCCACCGCCATCTGGCAAGAGTTTTTAACTCATGGCTAGATGGGGAGCAGCAGATTCCGGAGTGGTTTGTCGAGGGGCGAACCGTGCTCATCCCCAAGAACGGAGATTTGTCTGATCCAAAGAATTACAGGCCGATAACATGCTTGAATGCGTGCTATAAGTTGTTTACGCGCATCTTATACACGCGCATTCTCTCCGCAGTTGATCCGGTGTATGAACGAATATATGAGCAAAGAGGGTCAAAGAAAGGGGTCGCCGGCTGCAAGGAGAACCTGCTCATCGATAGATGTATCACGCAGGACTCCGTGCAGTATAAGCGTAACCTTTCGATGTCCTGGATTGATTACCGCAAGGCATTTGATACAACATCGCATGAGTTAATCATGCATTTGCTCAGATGTCTTGAGGTACCCAATCAAATAGTGGGATGCATTGGACAACTGATGCCAGTCTGGAGGACTCGCTTCACCATAAGATCTGGTAGAGACTTAGTCCAAACAGAGCAGGTCATCATTAGAAGAGGCGTGTTTCAGGGAGACTCCCTCAGCCCTCTTCTCTTCTGCATCTCAATATTGCCATTGTCCGTTGTACTCAGGAATACCCGTGGGTACAACTGCGGCACCCCCAGCAACCGGAGGCATAAAGTCACCCATCTGTTTTACATGGATGACCTCAAATTATATGCCTCTGGAGAAAGGGACCTACATCAGTCCCTTAGGGTGGTGGAAGAGTACACGCATGCTATCGGAATGGAATTCGGGATCGACAAATGTGCCACGGTTCATCTCAAAAGAGGACTATGCGAGGAATACGGAGAGGATGTCCAGCTCGTAGACGGAAGCATCCTACATCATCTGGATGCCGGAGAGACGTATACTTACCTAGGGGTGGAGCAACGCCACTCCCAAGAGGTATTCACAGTTAAGAACTCTCTCCGCGGCAAGTATCAGCATAAACTCCGACAGATCTGGTCATCAGAACTGTCGGGGAAGAACAAAGTTGCTGCAACCAATATGCTTGCCGTTCCGATCCTTCTCTACTCTTTCGGAGTAATGAAGTGGACTAAGGAAGAGCTGCGACAACTCGACGTTAAAACTCGCAAAGTGATGCATCTCAATAGGTGCTTGCATCCTAAATCGTCCGTTCCACGGTTATACTTTCCCAGACAACGGGGAGGCCGTGGACTTTTGAGTTTGGAGTGTATGCATAACAGAATGGTTCTGGATGGGGCCTGTAAAGTCATCAGGAGTTCAGATCCCCTTCTCTGCATGGTCCGCGACCATGAAAAAGCAGGGATTGGAGCATTTCTTTTTAAGGCAGCAACCCGTGCGGCCGATGAACTCGGTCTCGTATTCGACACTGAACGGGCTAACCCAAACTCTGTCACCGAGTTGGGACCCGTTTAGCAAAAAGCTCATATCAAAGCTGCGGAGACAGAGGTCCTGCTACAGCTACATATGGATAAGCCAATGCATGGTGTCTTCTTTCACAACATCGAAGACCTTGGCTTATCCAAAAGCTTGACCTTTGCCTTCCTCAGGTCGAGTGAGCTAAAGTCGGAGACCGAGGGATTCATAATGGCCTGCCAGGATGGTGTCTTCAACACCCTCGTCTACCGTAGTCGCGTGATGGGTATAGACGTCCCTGACACCCGATGCAGGGCATGTCGTGGGGCACCTGAGACCGTAATGCATTTGCTATCAGCATGCCCATCTTATGCGGTCTCAGCCTATATCCACAGGCATAACGCGGCGCTACGAGTGTTATACTACCATCTACGACACTCGTACGGTATAGACGAGATACCGGTGTTGCCTTATGTTCCGGGGGATATTGAGTCCGTGGTGGAGAATGAGAGGTGCCGGATCTATTGGAACTACTCATTCCCCACCCTCAGGCAAATACAAGCCAATAAGCCTGATGTTGTCCTCCTCGACCACCAAAGTAGAACGATATTCGTCATGGAGTTTTCCGCTCCAGGCGAAATGAATATCGTTCGAAAAGAGGAGGAAAAACGGACTAAATATCGAGATCTTCTCTTTGAACTCCGCAGGTTATATCCGGACCATTCTGTCAAAATGGTGGTTCTGATCATAGGAGTCCTTGGTGGAATGATGGACACACTGCTCTCCAACTTGAAGATAATACCTGCTTGCCGTAATATGGCAGAAATCTTAGCAGCGCGAATGCAGAAGGCCGTCATCCTTGGTTCGCTCCGTCTACTCAGGGCACATGATTCTCGGACCCAATAGTCACTCACCCTACGGACGTAGGGAGTGGTTATTGGGGTTAACGACACCAGCGCGCCCTCCGGATGTATCGGAGCACCGGAGACAGGGCCTGACTGGTACATTCCCAACGGGAAAAAAATAATAATAATAATAATATGCATTGAGTGTCAGACTTTGAACAAAGCCAGTCTCCGAAGAAAACACACTCAGGTTGTTATGAACAGGGAAGAGTTGTGTTTTGAAAACAATAAACTGAAAGATTAATATCTGTCTTTGATTGTTTCCACTTTTATGTTCCATTTTTTTGCAAAAAAGATGAACTCTGTTTTTTCATGAAGGCAAATTTTCCTAACAGTGATGGCTTGTTGAATATGTATAAGAAATATTCAGTTAAATTTCAGAACAATTAACTTTTTTCGACATAATTGTGAAAAATGGCTATTATGTTTTATAAATATAAGAACTCTTATATGAACTCAAAACGATAGCCTGACGTAATCTTTCACAAAACCAAGCAACTAAACAATATGCAGCAGCATATAGTTTTTTACAGATTATGTTGCAAATGTCTATATTGAAGTTCCTTAGGTTTTTTTTTTTCATATCTTGAATCGTTTTTGCAGCGTTTCTATCTAGACGTCGATGAGAAGAATTTTGGATTCGAGTGATTGAATTATGTCTGATGTGTGCTCACCTACCAACATTCTTACCTTTTTTTATTAGATCCTATCAATAATTATTATAAATATGCGAAATATTCATCCAGGATGCAATTATTCACGCATCAATGGAATGAGCGATTTTCTGTGAGTGATACTTCTGAATAACATTCACCCTTATCTCATTCATAGATAAGAATCTCCAATGGAAACTGGACATATAATAAATAATCAACTATCTGAATAAAAATGCAAATTTTCACTTTCAGATTTTTTTTCGAAGTTATATAGGGTCTTTCTCAATATCTATCAGATGAAGTTCAATGTCCAGCGTGGCTTTTGCCAGGAAAGTAGTTGTTTTCTGTTAGATATTACAAAAAGTAACTTCAATTTTATCGTAGGGTTTTTCCATTTCCAGAGGAGTCATGTAGTGATTCAATTTTCAATTGAGAATGTTTGCTCTTTAAAACATGAATCCCTTCCAAGAGAGGTTATCTTGTACGATGAAAAACAGCGACTAAATTCCAACTCTCAGTCGCAGATGATTCCACAACTGACTTTATGAACATCCTGTTCATATTTTCAATGAAATCAGCATGCCATACCCATGACAGGATTTATGTCAGAAAAATATTTTCAAAGTTTCACCCCACAGGAAATAGTCCAACAATTCCTCATTACAGTATGAAATTGCTTCCGAAGAGTATGTTTTTCAAGTCTTCCGACCTCCCTGATGATCTAAGAAGAGTGAAATAGATTTTTGTCTACCAAAATGTATTGGAGGCCTAGCGAAAGAGATGCAATTATTCACGCATCAATGGAATGAGTGATTTTCTGTGAGTGGTACTTCTGAATAACATTCTCCCTTATCTCATTCATAGATGAGAGTCTCCAATGGAAACTGGACATTTAATAAATAATCAACTATCTGAATGAAAATTCAAATTTTCACTTTCAGATTTTTTCTCCTAGTTATATAGGGTCTTTCTCAATATCTATCAGATGAAGTTCAATGTCCAGCGTGGCTTTTGCCGGGGAAGTAGTTGTTTTCTGTTAGATATTACAAAAAAGTAACTTCAATTTTATCGTAGGGTTTTTCCATTTCCAGAGGAGTCATGTAATGATTCAATTTTCAATTCAGAATGTTTGCTCTTTAAAACATGAAAAATTGATGATTTCATTGAAAATATGAACAGGATGTTCATAAAGTCAGTTGTGGAATCATCTGCGACTGAAAGTTGGAATTTAGTCGCTGTTTTCCATCGTACAAGATAACCTCTCTTGGAAGGGATTCATATTTTAAAGAGAAACATTCTCAATTAAAAATTGAATCAATACAAGACTCCTCTGGAAATGGAAAAACCCTACGATAAAATTGAAGTTACTTTTTGTAATATCTAACAGAAAACAACTACTTCCCCGGCAAAAGCCACGCTGGACATTGAACTACATCTGATAGATTTTGAGAAATACCCAATGGAAACTGGACATTCAATAAATATCAACTATCTGAATGAAAATGCAAATTTTCACTTTCAGATTTTTTCTTTCAAGTTATATAGGGTCTTTCTCAATATCTATCAGATGTAGTTCAATGTCCAGCGTGGCTTTTGCCGGGGAAGTAGTTGTTTTCTGTTAGATATTACAAAAAAGTAACTTCAATTTTATCGTAGGGTTTTTCCATTTCCAGAGGAGTCTTGTATTGATTCAATTTTTAATTGAGAATGTTTCTCTTTAAAACATGAAAAATTGAATTTATGCATTATAATTTCAACATACAAATAACGATAAAATCCGCACGGTCCGTTCTGCAGACTTGCAACACATGGCTACTGAATTGTTAGTAATCAATACCGTCATTGTGGGATAATAACAAATTGATTGTCACCATCTTTATTTTTTGTCAGAGGGGTCGGAAAGGGAACAGTTGAATTTTTTCACGGCATTTTTGACTAACAAAGTTTTTACGATATCCAATTTTTTTCTTGTGCTGATTAAAAATTCCGAATATATGGCTTTAAAGAAATACAGAGCAAAGTAAACTAAATTAAAGGAGAGAAACTTTGAAAATAATCATGGAAACGCTTCATTCATGCCAAAATTATAGGAATTATTGGTCATAACGCGCACTGAAAAATGATCATTTTCCTTATGAAATGAACTTCAATGTTAATCTGTTTGTTAAAATTTCCGTGAATAAATTCAATTGTTCAGCTCTCGCCCACCCTAACAAAAAACATTTCTCTATAATGGAGTGATTCGTCTCCAATATTTAGTATACTTTGCCAATCTGCAGAACGTAAGGAACAGTTTTGATTCTTACATAGTGGTTCTTCGGGTTGTTAGGCCGACGTATGTTCAGTAAGTGACGATGGCCGCGAAAGCCTTTCACAGTTTTGACTCTGTCAGTCGTATTTGTCGTGGATGAATTCAACTGTTCCCATTCGGACCCCTCTGAAAGAAAACAACGATGGTGACAATCAATTCGTTACTATCCCACAATGACGAGATTGATTACTAACAATAATTCAGTATATGTTGCAAGTCTGCAGAACGGTACGGTTTTTATCGTAATTTAATGTCGAAATTATAATGCATAAATTAAATTTTTCAAATCTCAGGATAGCTAACAAAAAAACTGAGAGGGTGAAAATCATTTTGTTATGATACTATCAGGGATTGAATCATAAACAATAATTTGGTTTGTGTTGCAAGTATAAAGAAATTATGGTACTGTTATAGCCGAAATTATCGTGGATAAATTGAATTTTCAATTTTCGCATTCTCTAAGACAAAAACTGAGGGGGTAACAATCGCTTGGTCGATACTCTGTAATGAAGTGACTCATTGAAAATAATTTGGTATGCGTTGCAAGTATTTCGTTTGTCGAAGTTTTGGTGAATATATTCAATTTTCAAATTTCTCCTCCTCTAAGAAAAAAACCATGGGGGTGACAATCATTTCATTGATACTGTATAGTTAAGTGACTCATTGGCAATGATTTGGTTAATGTTGCAAGTCGGCAGAATGAACGGTTCAGTTTTTATGGTAGTTTGTCGAAATCATGGTAGATACATTCAATTTTCGATTTTCTTCCCCAATAAGAAAAAAACCGAGGAGGTGACAATCATTTCATCGACACTGTATAATAAAGCAGCTGATTGGCAATGACCTAGTATTGTTGCAAATTGGCAGAATGAGCGGTTCAGTTTTTATGGTACTTTGTCAAAATTATGGTGGGTAAATTCAATTATAAATTTTCGCCTTCTCTAACAAAAAAACCTGAGGGGACAATCATTTCGTCAATACTGTGTGATAGAGTAACTAATTGGCAATAATTTGGTGATGTAAGAAGTCGGTAGAATGTACGGTTCAGTTTTTATGGTACTTTCTTTGTCAAAATTATGGTGGATAAATTCAATTATAAATCTTCGCCTTCTCTAAGAAAAAAACAGAAGGAGTGACAATCATTTCGTCAATAATGTGTGATAAAGTAAGTCATTGGCAATAATTTGGTATTCTTATGATTCGGCAGAATGTATGGTTTAGTTTTTATGGTACTTTATTTGTCAAAATTATGGTGGATAATTGCAATTTTTAATTTTCGCCTTCTTTAAAAAAAACCGAGGGTATGACAATCAATACTGTGTAGTGAATTACATCGCCCGTTCCCGAGTGAACCGCTGTCTATGCTGATGCAGAATCTCGCGATTCCAGGAAACTGATGCGCTAGCATTTCTATCTTCATGGGAAAATTCATTTTATTAATCAGATATATTTTTGCTCTCATACTGTAAAGACGTACTTTTGTCAATAAATTTAGTTTTTAAAAAGAGACTTTGACATCCGAAAGTTAAATTTGGCGCAGTCGGTAGGATACTCGAAATTGAACGTATCGAACGTGCTGTTTTCGTATCAACGATTAATCGGGTATCGATCTTGTTGTTTTGTTCTGTGGAGGTGTTTGTGAAGGAGCGGCTCTTCGAAAATCAAGAAACCCAGTCCATCGAGGACCTGTAGCTACCCTCAACAGGCAGATCATCGGGGAGTGGAACAAAATCGTCCAGTCTCGCAAGGAAGTCTTTCTGGAAATCAAAAATCGAGGAACCAGTTGTCTACCTTATAAAGGATGCTCAAAGTTCTTACAATTTTAATGTAAGTTTATTATTTTCAAACAGAGAACAGAGATATGGTAATGCTTAGGCAATCACCTAATGAAAAGCCTCAACAATTTTATGATAGGTACTTGAATATTTTGAACCTTTTGTGTAATTATATAAACGTACATGAAATCACAGCAGATTCTAAAAGGTGTCAAAGAGATTTATATAGTAACTTGGCATTAAAAACATTTCTTTCTGGGCTCAAGGAACCTTTGGGTACTAACATACGCTGTATGAAACCCAAATCGCTTAGTGAAGCACTACAGTTCGTCTTACAGGAAGACAACGTACATTATTTTCAGAATTTCTCACATAAAAATACATTTAGACCAAACTTTCCGCCTCCAAGGGCTCCAATTCAAATCAGACAGCCAAATTCTTCTCCAGTTAATCATTATAGTACACCGAATAATTTTTTCATACAACAAAATCAGTTTCCATCTCAACCAATACCGATTCAATCTAGAGCACCAAGCCAACCGCAAAAGTTCTTTACCAATGCACAAGTTTTTAGACAACCATTTCAAAACAGAAACGTTTTCAGGCCAAATCAAAACCAAAATTTTCCAAAACCTTCACCCATGAGTGTATCCACTAGAAATACGTACCAATGAGTGTTTCAACAAGAAACACCAACAATTATCGTCCGGGACCCTCAAATTCATTTCAAAATCAACCTCAGAGAAATTTTATATCAGAGGAATTATTTAATACTGTGGTTAGTGACACTCAAAACGAACCAAATTTTACCGAACAAGAATATTACGCTGAAGAAGATTACACCGAACATTTTGACGAATTTCAATATAACGAAAATGAGAATCAGGAAACTAATTTTGACAATTCCAAAGAAAATTTTCAGGAACTGTCAACCTCAAAAAACCAAACCTAGTTCCGCAAATAATTTCTTTCAATAATTCTAGTTCTAGCGAATTGTCATACATAACCTTTCCGGAGTATGATGCAAAATTTCTCATCGATTCAGGCTCCACAAAATCTTTCATCGATCCAGAAATTGCTCAAAAACTTTTTCCAAATCTAATTAAATACGACCCATTTATTGTTTCCACAGTTTTTCAGAAATCGGCTCATAGATATAGCGCATCTATGCCAGCCTCGAAATTATTCAATTTACCACAACAAAAATATTTAAAATTTTTCCTTTTTAAATTTAACAATATTTTTAAAGGATTGATTGGTCTTGACAATTTGAAACTTTTACAAGCTAACCTAGATTTTGGTAACGGTTATCTTATTACTCCTTATACGAAGATAAAACTTAGATTTCAGAAAACGAAAAATGATCTGAATTTAATTACGATTGCTCCGAGATCTGAGCAAGTGATACAAGTCAAAACGTCAATCCAGAATGGTGAAATAATAATACCACACCAACGTTTTCATAATTGTGAAGTGCCAGAGTGTCTTACTGTTGCAAACAAAGGCAAAGCTCTTACTACAATTTTGAACAATACCACAAAACCAATAACTTTAAATTTTTCGGAACCATTTGCTATCGAACAATTCGATAAGAAAGAAATTCAAAATATAGATTTTCATAATTTTGACGATTCTCCAAAACAAAATTTAGATTTTTCAAAAATTCGTTGTGATCATTTGAATGATGAGGAAAAATCCAAGATTCTTTCCTTGTGCAAAGAGTATTCAGACATATTTTACTATGAGGATACCTCACTGACCTTTACAAGCCGTGTGAAACACCAAATACGAACATCTGATGAAGTACCAGTTGCTACGGTTGACCTGATCCCTTGAAGAGGGGAAGTTATAAAATTGATCGTTAGCGAGGTAACAAAAAAAAATATTTATAGTGCCCCACTTTCTTTAACGAAAGCAAGACACTGGCTAGCACAGTGGGCGGTGGGGTGAGTAAGGTCGGTTACGAAATGAAAATAAGGCAGAATAATCCCTCAACATATACTTTAATGAAATGTTGTATACGTTAAATTATAGATTCCACTCAGTTCGTAGAGCGAAGACAATATGAACCGGTATCCCTGGTTGCAAACACTCAAGTGATCACCGCAGTTCACAAGGTAAGTAGGCCCAAAAGGAGCTTAAAACAGGTTTGAATATTTCACAGGTTTTGATTAGCAACTTGCTAAATACAGAAATTAACATCAAGTTTGCCTGAAGGGCTCAAAATATTGGCAATAGTGTTGGGGTGCCTGAAGGGCTTAAAACATGTCCAATTATAATCCTTGAGATAACCAAAAAATAGGTAGTGATAAGCGCTTATTCAGCCATGCAATACTATACTTGGTAATTTAATATTCAGTAGCGGACTGGGAAGAAAAGCAGGAGTCGTAGTTCTACTCAGGGCGTTCCTCTACCACTCTGCCATAGAGTTGTAGCCTTTACCAAGGGAAAACCTTGGCGCTTTCTTTAAGAAGCCTTGTAGCCTTCTGTAACGCAGCTGTCCCCAAAAGAACTGTTCTAAAAAAAGAAGGACTGTTCCAAAGTCGTCCCAAACAAAGAAGAAGGAATCTCCAAAGCTGTTCCAAAGCTGTCCCAAAGAAGAAGGAAGGACTCTCCAAAGCCGTCCCAAAGAAGAAAGAAGGACTCTCCAAAGCCGACCCAAAGAAGAAAGAAGGACTCTCCAAAGCCGTCCCAAAGAAGAAGCCCTACAAAGAAAATTACGAATAATCTCACGTTATGTGCTAATGGGAGAAACACGTGTTTAGCACGAGGAATTTACCTACCTGTTGAATGGTGGTTGGGCTTGAAGAAGTAGTCGATTTCGTGAGTAATAATCCCCTCAAAGGGTTTTGAACTAAATCAAAATAAGCACCAACGGCAATGATTCTTCTATTGATCCCACCTTTCCTAGTGGATAGAGAAATAAACTATAATCTCACATGAAAAATATGGCCGACTGGAACTCACGTGTAATCAAGACTCAAGTCCAGATTCCTCGGCGATCTCCACTCACCCTACCCCTTCCTGGGTCGTCATCTGCAATCGAAGGACATTCACATATCATCGTGAAACAATTCTCGCCTTAACCCATCACCATAAACATGGTCAAGATTTGCATTATCGGATAAACCAGGAACCGACGCCAACGCGCCATTTCCACCACCCTACCGGAACGAAGAGGGAGGCGTCATGCGCATGCCTGAGATCTGTCATCTCCTGTGGTTTGTACGTTGCAGGACCACAGACCACAACACTCCACATTCAGAACGGTTCACGACAGGAAGCGACATCTTCCCACTTAATCCGAATGAAACATATAAACAATGTCAAGACGCCATTACCCTAGGATACGAAATGCAAGTGGACGAGAAGACGTTGTGCGCATGTCTGATCCTGATACCTGTAAACTTCGTAAACAGCACTCAATAATGCGAGATTATCACAACACCCGATAGCTCCCGAGTACTTCCGAACAAACTCATCACTCTGCCAACAATAATACAAACTGAATGACAATAATCCTCCAATCAATTACTCGATATCATGTACCATGATTCCTATCTGCCTCAAGATCCAATAACTAACCGACCATGACGTAAGCACGCATGACCAATAATATTCACTTTAGATGTCAAAGTTGGCAACACCGTCCTTCGGTTACTTGTTGACTGTGCCCAACCTTCTAGGTCGATAACAATTCGATCATGAGAAGAAGAATATAGTCGAACCTGTCACTGTATTTCTAACCTGAAAACTAGAGATTATAAACACTTCAAAACAAATGAATAACAACAGACGTCCCACTAAATTTCAACAAGTGGTTAGTACTATCAGCTGTATTATATCACTTCTTACATAACGGTGTCTCTTATAGGTATCAATCAGAGTTCCAGTAGGTCACTTCTCTGCTGGTATCCATCTACAAGAGAAAATGTGCCAGCCAAGCTTGGTACGAAATTCACCAAGTCACATCACTCTTCATAGAATTCCACCAGATCGAAATGCACGCCAATGCCTACTACCAACAAAGTTGCAAAGGAACACACTGTGCTGTCTCCTTCTGTACATCATCGACAGAAAATGTGCCAGCCAAGCTTGGTACGAAATCCACCAAGTCACATAACTATTCATAGAAATACAGAGGATACAAGTGCACTCCTATACCTACTGCTAACAAGTGAAACACTGTATGTACTTTCACACTGTGTACTTTCCACACTGAAGCATTAAATCATACTATAAGGGAACTGACAGATTTGTTGAGAATGAGTAAATCACTTTCTAGATCTGGTTGAGGGAAACATATTATAGTTTTATTCGATAGTCTTGAAGGTTAGTATACAGTTATTCGATTTTCATTGAGTTTGTGATATCATATTGCAGAGACAAAATCATCCCGTAACAACTCCCCCTCAACTCCCAAGAGATTTACCCGTAAATCTCTTCTGAGCTAGGTATGCTCTTGAGACATTAGTTAAAAAAATTATCGTAAGGCTTGAAACGCATGACAACAAATCACCTCAAGTTTGTTATCGCCGCAAAAAAAATTATCGCGAGGCTTGAAACGTATGACGACAAATTACCTCAAGTTTGTCGCCCTAACCCACACCAAATTGCTATGTATGGCTTCAGTCCCTGAACCGTCTCCGCCATCCGGCCGCACAACCAAAATACCCAGAACACCCAATGCGGTTGAGTTTGGATGGACTTAACTCAACAAACCCAAAATTGCACAACTCAATTTACGTAGGAGAAGTCTCGTGTTTTGGGCCACATCGCTGCTCCGGACATCCCAGGAATACAACCCAACAGCCAAAACGACCCCGAAACAAAATCCCACACTACAATTGTCCAGCATCAGGGAGCTGCCATCCCAACAATAATATTGCATATTGTCAGCGCAAACATTTTAAATTACAATACTCACCCAGCCCTGGAAGAGGTACTGAGCGGAAAACACCCCGTTACTAAATAAAGAACAAAAAGAAAAAATGAAACCTGATTTTATATAAAGATGGCTCTGGAAAGTTTTCGCCACCCGCATCAAGACAGATAACAGGAATGCAGTTTCTCAAATACAATGGAAGCTTCATGGTTGGATAACGTTAATAGGATAGGAAGAATGATTTCTCTGGCGGTGTTCTCTACAGAACCATCGTACCCGAGGGACCGAACTGAGAGCTGCAGGGATTATTCAATAATCTATAAAACCCACCAGGGTAACCACCCTCCCAACAAACAGAAAAAAAAATAGGGGGGAAGTTATCTACTACCATAGGTCAAACATGAAGAATCAGCCAAAATATGACCGACCAACAATCCCATCACTGATCAGAATGCTAAGGAAAATAGAAAGATAGACAACAAAAATAAATAACCTTGCCGATCAACACAACAACGTATCAACAACCCTTGTAACAACCAACTCCACCAAAATATCCGGAGTACGAACTCTTAATCAAACACTTAAGGACTATATATATATATATATATATATATATATATATATACTATATATATATATATATATATATATATATATATATATATATATATATATATATATATACTATATATATATATATATATATATATATACTATATATATATATATATATATATATATATATATATATATATACAAGAAGTACTCCCTATAGAAGACATGAAAGATAAAAAAAACTCATGCTCTCCCAGTATTCCCAATCTTGTACCACACAGATGTGTTACTGCCATGGGCCCGAAAATACATCCAAATATATGACCGACCAACAATCCCATCACTGATCAGAATGCTAAGGAAAATAGAAAGATAGACAACAAAAATAAATAACCTTGCCGATCAACACAACAACGTATCAACAACCCTTGTAACAACCAACTCCACCAAAATAGCCGGAGTACGAACTCTTAATCAAACACTTAAGGACTATATATATATATATATATATATATATATATATATATATATATATATATATATACTATATATATATATATATATATATATATATATATATATATATATATATATATATATATATACAAGAAGTACTCCCTATAGAAGACATGAAAGATAAAAAAAACTCATGCTCTCCCAGTATTCCCAATCTTGTACCACACAGATTTGTTACTGCCATGGGCCCGAAAATACATCCATAAATGATAACAACAAATGTAATCTCAGCCACTCACAACAGAACACCGAAGGGCGACACTAATATATAGAGAGCACTTAAGGGTGATACTAATACATAGGATACTCACTTCAGAAGGCATCAATATAATAAAAACCAAGGCCTCCAAGTAGTATCAACCACAAACCAAACAGATATATTACTGCCATGGACCTGAAAATACACTCACAAATAATAACACCAAATGTATTTTCAGCCACTAGATGGGGACCGTACCAAATCCAAGTTGCTTTAGGCATGCGCCAGGGATGACCATCCTTCACCCCAACCTGTACACGAAACATTGTCGGCCTCACCAGCAAGTCCAACATATATTCGAGTGGTCAATCAATAATCCACATCCGTGGTATTCCTCAAGGAAAAGAAACGAAAGCAGTAGTAATAATCCCTCATATAGGAAGTGCAATATACCCAATATACCTAAAACCGAAACTAATGAGACGAAACGACGAGAACTAGACCTCAAAAATGCACATCTACTACTTTCGAGGTGACTTCGAACAAAGTTGCAAACTGGCTGAAGAAACCGCCAAACATATCAACATAACAAAACAAAACACTGTACACATCGGTTTCAAAGTCCTACAAGCGGTAAGTTATTCGTCAGCTTCCGTACCTGAACTCTCAGGTTCCAAATCGGGAGGGTGAGCCTTAAGGTCCTTAACATGCCAAGTACCCTTAGCCTTGCCATTCGTGTCAACTAGCTCATACGTTATTGGCGAAAGTTTACGCTTCACAATGAACGGCCCAACAAATTTCTGCGCAAATTTTGAGGTAAAGTTTTGTGCCGCATCCGACAAAATATGGTTTTTACGATAAACCTGTGCGCCAACAGGAAAAGACTCTGGCCTTCGCCGCAAGTTGAACCGTGCTGCGGAACGAGAATGTGCCAATTTCAGTCGCTTATTTACGTCATCATATATTTTGTTGTATTCGGCAGTGATTTCGGCCTTACTAGCCTGTGGTGTTACATTACCGGTATCAACGTCGTGTACCTGATAACCATTTCTGTTGACAATATGTTCACGTCCGAAATTTATGAAGAAAGGAGTCAGACCCGTTGTCTCATGGACCGCAGTTCTAATCGCACATCCTACCTTAGGAAGCAAAGTGTCCCACTTTCGGTGATTGTCTTCAATATAGCAAGACAGCATAGTTTTGAGCACTTGGTTCACCCTTTCAACTGGATTTGCTTGTGCGTGATACAACGGAGTGAATCTGATAGTAATTCCATAATTTCTACACAAATCTTGGAAAAGGTTTGAGCGAAACTGTACTCCGTTATCACAAATAAGAAACTGTGGGCATCCAAATACGAGGAATATTTGCTCTTCGGTGATACGTGTAACAGCTGCTGCTGTCGCGGCTCGGAGTGGAAAGAATAACGAGAACTTACTGAATGTGTCGGTAATAACGTAAATAAACTTATAACCCTGTGATGAACGTGGAAGCGGACCAAACAGATCGACGCTTATCATTTGCCAAGGTACTTTGACTTCCGGGTGTTTACCCATAACACCAGGCGGAGGTTTTAAAACAGATTTTCTCGTGAGACAAATAGGACATTTTCTGATGTAAGTGGCAACATCTATTCTCATTTTGGGCCAATAATACCGATTTTTGAGTCGTTCAAACGTTTTGAATACGCCAGAATGACAGGCCACCATACTGTCGTGATGTTGGTTGATAAGCTGTTTTCGCTCGTCCTTCGGGACAACTAGTTTCCAAAAGTCGCTTGTGTCGCGCAACGTCGGATATTTACAGTTGACATATTTGTAGAGTTTATTACCTACCAATCTCCACTGCGGAAATTTCAGAGGATTTTCACGGACACGTAACGTCATACGGTTATACCAGGGATCGTTAATAGCAACCTGGGTAGCCTCAATTGAAGATACCTCAGGAACTGCTCGCGATAACACGTCAGGGACAATATGGTCTTTCCCTTTACGGTGTATTATGTCAAAGTCAAACTGTTGTAATCTTACCGCCCAACGCGCCAATCTGCCCGTGGGTTCACGTAGATTGTGAAGCCATAACAAACTGTGATGGTCCGTCACTAATGTAAATTTGTAGCCCTCTAGGTAAGCACGAAGCTTCTCAATAGTGTAAAGTGCAGCAAGACATTCACGCTCGGTCGTACTGTAGTTTCGCTCTTGGCGAGTAAGAGACCTACTGACATAACATATTACATGTTCGCCATCTTCAAGTTTCTGGGACAAAACGCCCCCTATTCCATAGGCTGACGCATCCGTTTGCACAATAAATGGAACACTAAAATCCGGACATGTTAAAATTGGAGCCGAGACTAACGCGTCCTTAACATCAGTGAAGGATTTCTGACATTCATTCGTCCAAGACCACTTCTTGTTCTTTGACAATAATGCAGTCATCGGTGCTATCATTGTCGAAAAATTTGGTATGAACCGGCGATACCACGATGCAATGCCTACGAGACGTCGAATCTCAGTTGTATTCTTAGGCGGAGGAATATCGAGAATGGCAGACACTTTGCCAGGATCTACGTGAAGGCCTTGACGGTCGACCACATATCCTAGATAATGCAACTCGGGTCTACAAAAGAAACATTTTTCCTTAGAAACGGTTAATCCAGCTTTCTGAAATCATGTGAAAACTTCGCGGATCAAAGTCAAATGAGTTTCAAAGTCCTGCGTTACCAAGATGACATCGTCCAGGTACACGAACACGTTAGGTTCGAGCTCAGCTCCTAGTATTTTATCAATCATGCGTTGGAATGTAGCCGGCGCGTTGCATAAACCGAATGGCATGCGTTTAAAATGGTACAACCCGCGTCCCGGAATCGTAAATGCGGTATATTCGCGAGATTCAGGCGAAATCGGAACTTGCCAATAAGCGGACTTGATATCAATCGAACTGAGATATTTGGCATTTCTCAACTTGTCAAGTATAGAAACAATAAATGGAAGCGGGTATGCGTCCTTCTTTGTCACACTGTTTAATTGTCGATAGTCGACACAGAAACGGTATTCCCCATTCTTTTTCGGAACTAACAAAACCGGACTAGACCATGCTGACTCGGAAGGTTCAATGACATCGTTTGCTAACATGTCTTTCACAGCGGTGTCAATGTGAAGTTGCATCGCTGGTGAAACGTGATAAGCTCTCTGCTTAATCGGATCAGATGTCGTGACTATTTTGTGATGAACCATCTTGGTGCAACCCAACTTGTCACCCTGTAGAATGAAATAATCTTCAATGGTTTTGTCCAAACAAGTCTTCTGTTCGACAGTTAAAATTTCCTTTGAAACCACGCTGTTCACCGAATTTATTTGAGGAATAGATTCATCAAAATCCCAACAACCACGCCTCAAGTCTGGGATAATACCCATTGACAACCAAAAGTCTACACCGAGAATAATGGTATGGGAAATTTCTGGTATCATTAATACCTCAAGGGTTCGAACTCTCCCTTCCAACTTAAAAGGAACGTGAGCAATACCTATCACCCTGCAAAATTGATCGTTTGCTACAGTACACGATTTAACATCTGTACCCAAAAGTTTGAGTCCCAGGTTTTGCAAAGAAGTCCAACCAATTCCCCCAATTACAATTTTGTTACAGCCACTGTCCAACAGTGCCTTAAATTTCAATCCTAACACATCAATCTCAAGATACGGTCGATTATCACCAGCGCAATGTGACATTATATAGGTGAGTACAGGCTGTATATCGTTAACATAAGAGGTCGTTGAGGGTTGAAAACTAGAGCACACCATACGACCAGTTAGTGGCTCCTCTGACCATTTCCCGAACAAGTTACACAGGTCCTAATCGTCACACCTTGTGCACCACATCGGAAGCAATGTTTACGAGCTGCTTGTGTGCACGTGGCACGCACATGACCAGATTGGCCGCAATTCCAGCACCGTACTGATCCAGAGATTTGCTGCGCAGGTCTACTACCTGTTAAACCACTGGCAGCAGCATCGTAAGCCTGAATGACTGGTGGTTCCGGACTTGAGTCGATTACGGAGACTCCCGAGTGACTCGCACGTTGATATTCCAGGCCAGGCTCTACGGAATATCTAGGCATGGGTATCGGTGCCTTATACTCTTGCGCACTCAGACTTACTTCCTCAATTTCTCGACCTACGGAAATCATTGAAGTCAAATTTGTAATTCCCATACCAGCAAAAGCCATTTGCAAATGGGGTAACATTTTTCCACGAATGAAATTTACTCGCGCCTCCTCATCAGGTTTACTTATCAATTTTGCAAAAAGATTTTCCATATATGAAAAATAAATAATTATTGACTCAGTAGGACCTTGAGTCCTACGTTTGAGGGTATCCCAAATTCGTTCTTCATAATTTCTAGGTAGGAAACTAATACGTGCCTCCTGCAAGAATTCGTCATAATTGTGAATTTGATTCTTCGCAAACCGAAACCATATAGAAGCGTCGCCTTCTAGTAACTCTGATACCGAATCAAACATTTGTTTCTTTGAAACATTTCTTGAAATTCTCATTTCTTCCAACTTTTCAATGAAGTCTGTAACACTAGAAGTGCCATTAAAGCTCAACTTCCAACGGCTAACATCAACAAATTTTGACGGGGAATAATCAAACTGATTTGTACTAGGTGGGTAGTTAACTTTACGTGGGCTTATTCCATATTGTTCATCGAAGTTATGGGCATGCCCCACCTGGTTGAACTCATGACTGGGGTTAAACGCAGTGGAATTCTGAGGCATAGTGTTAAATGTAGCGCATCGAGTGTTGAATGAGTTATCATTTTTATTAGAGACGGCAATTCGAGAAAATGTGTTTGCATTTGGTAAGCCTGATTGAGAGTTACTCATTGTATAATGAGGAGGAACATACTGCCTAAGAGTAATATTCTTTACTTTCTCTAACAACTCTTCAGAAACGATAGTGACATTTTTGGGCTTTGGTTCGACATTTGCTTTGCTAGTATTGCCTTGGTCAGGTTCAGAACTTTGCTGCTGGCCTAAGTCAATCAAGTCATTATCAGTAACCACTGGTTGTATGTTGGTTGCTGAAGCCTGCGTCTCATTGCGTGATGACGTTACGTCAGGTACCAAAATATTGAGCTCATCAATGATGGAACCATGCTCCAGCTGGACAGACTGATTCAGAATTTGTGAATCATTTGCCTTGCTTGTGTTAGCATTACTATGCCTAGCATACGCCTCTTCCAAAGCATGTCGTGTCTCCTCCACAACTGCCAGTAACCTGTATTTTGCAGCTTCGATAACTGCATTAGGAGGTTTAATTCTTGTCAAACGACTATGAATGTGACAGAGTCGGGTCCCAATACGTTTATAATCATTTTCTAAATTCTGAATATTTATGTCTTGAATGTCCCCTACTAATTCCTCTACTTTATAACTACAAACTGTAATCTCATTGTTAGGATCACAACTCATAGTGTCTGAACTAACATTACCCTCACGCTCACGAATCAAGGCCCGTCTCAACAAAGAACGTTTTTCTTGGACAGTACCATTTCCCACACTTGCACCACGAATCAACAATTCATATATCAGTTAATCTCCAAGTAATCTGTTGACGTCCATTATAACCCACGGTACGGAGAGAGAAAAAAAAACAGTTAATTTATTCACCCTGTATATGAAATATTGAAATTTTTCAGAAAAGTGAACGAGAACTACTATTTGTTGCGATAAGCCTGCGAAAAAAAATGAATGAGCACTATTTACTTAAGTGACTCACCCTGTTTGTCCAACACAAGCACAATTTTTTTTTTTGAATGACACAAGCAACACAAATCGATTTTTTTTTTTTAAAGTCCGTATACAACTTCCGACGAAACTCCTCCCCTTCCTCAAAGCAAAAAAAATCGAGCCACCCTGTACGATGACGAAGGAATGGAAATTCAGCACCAAAGAGCAACCGAGTGTAAGATGCTACGACAACCGTGGTTTATATATATATATATATATATATATATATATATATATATATATATATATATATATATATATTTTTAACAACAAATCCTTTAACAAAAGTTAGTGCGACTTACCCTGTACAAAAAAATAACCAAATATGAATCAAACTAGGCAGTCACTGATTCACGTCCTTTTTGTGTACGGTTACCTAAAATAAGAATTTTTTTTTTTTTTTTTTTCGCTACAACCCTACTAACCAACCAAATCAAGCGTTAAATGATTTTTAGAATCACTTTGTATAAGCTAAAATTTTTCAAAGGAAACTCTCAAGGCTGTAAAATACGAATGTTTTTCTTTTTTCTTTTTTCTCTTCACTAAAACAAATATCCAACTGAAAACCTATCAAAACAGTATTTTGTTCAAGCGAAGCGGAAAAACCAAAAAGAACTCTGGCACGAGGGAGAACAACCCTATATATACATATACTGATTACTAAAACTGCAAGAATAACGCTGTTGTTGTACTCAGAATAACGCTTGTTTGTTTTTATCGGGGATAATGATGTAATAATTATTTATCAAAGTTATTTATGGTCAAGAAGAAAATTTGTGTGACTCACCGTGTACAAACAGAGCACAATGTGAGGCTTAATAGCACTAGCAACCGGAAAAGCAAAAAAAAGAAAAGGAATAGATACTACTTGGTACAACTTCGCTCAAAGTTTACCGTACCAAAAGACCAACACCAAGTAATCGTAGTGTACTTTTAGCGGCCAGTTAAAATTACTGTATAGCATAAATATGCTGACAAGGATATTTCAAGAATTTAAATCAATACGGGCAATTTTATAAATTTCAATGCAGAACGTATCAATTGAGTGAAGAAAAAAAAATACTTAGTAAGTTGTTGAAAAACCAATTTTTACCAGTTCATCAAGCAAGTCCACCTTCACACCCTGTAACCAACTGCAGTAGACTTAGTTTAGTTGGGCGCCATTTTGCTACGGTTGACCTGATCCCTTGAAGAGGGGAAGTTATAAAATTGATCGTTAGCGAGGTAACAAAAAAAAATATTTATAGTGCCCCACTTTCTTTAACGAAAGCAAGACACTGGCTAGCACAGTGGGCGGTGGGGTGAGTAAGGTCGGTTACGAAATGAAAATAAGGCAGATTAATCCCTCAACATATACTTTAATGAAATGTTGTATACGTTAAATTATAGATTCCACTCAGTTCGTAGAGCGAAGACAATATGAACCGGTATCCCTGGTTGCAAACACTCAAGTGCTAATTACCACTTGTAAGCTTTAATAAAATATAACTATATAGGTACCCAGGGTGTGAAACCCTACCGAGGTGATCACCGCAGTTCACAAGGTAAGTAGGCCCAAAAGGAGCTTAAAACAGGTTTGAATATTTCACAGGTTTTGATTAGCAACTTGCTAAATACAGAAATTAACATCAAGTTTGCCTGAAGGGCTCAAAATATTGGCAATAGTGTTGGGGTGCCTGAAGGGCTTAAAACATGTCCAATTATAATCCTTGAGATAACCAAAAAATAGGTAGTGATAAGCGCTTATTCAGCCATGCAATACTATACTTGGTAATTTAATATTCAGTAGCGGACTGGGAAGAAAAGCAGGAGTCGTAGTTCTACTCAGGGCGTTCCTCTACCACTCTGCCATAGAGTTGTAGCCTTTACCAAGGGAAAACCTTGGCGCTTTCTTTAAGAAGCCTTGTAGCCTTCTGTAACGCAGCTGTCCCCAAAAGAACTGTTCTAAAAAAAGAAGGACTGTTCCAAAGTCGTCCCAAACAAAGAAGAAGGAATCTCCAAAGCTGTTCCAAAGCTGTCCCAAAGAAGAAGGAAGGACTCTCCAAAGCCGTCCCAAAGAAGAAAGAAGGACTCTCCAAAGCCGTCCCAAAGAAGAAAGAAGGACTCTCCAAAGCCGTCCCAAAGAAGAAGCCCTACAAAGAAAATTACGAATAATCTCACGTTATGTGCTAATGGGAGAAACACGTGTTTAGCACGAGGAATTTACCTACCTGTTGAATGGTGGTTGGGCTTGAAGAAGTAGTCGATTTCGTGAGTAATAATCCCCTCAAAGGGTTTTGAACTAAATCAAAATAAGCACCAACGGCAATGATTCTTCTATTGATCCCACCTTTCCTAGTGGATAGAGAAATAAACTATAATCTCACATGAAAAATATGGCCGACTGGAACTCACGTGTAATCAAGACTCAAGTCCAGATTCCTCGGCGATCTCCACTCACCCTACCCCTTCCTGGGTCGTCATCTGCAATCGAAGGACATTCACATATCATCGTGAAACAATTCTCGCCTTAACCCATCACCATAAACATGGTCAAGATTTGCATTATCGGATAAACCAGGAACCGACGCCAACGCGCCATTTCCACCACCCTACCGGAACGAAGAGGGAGGCGTCATGCGCATGCCTGAGATCTGTCATCTCCTGTGGTTTGTACGTTGCAGGACCACAGACCACAACACTCCACATTCAGAACGGTTCACGACAGGAAGCGACATCTTCCCACTTAATCCGAATGAAACATATAAACAATGTCAAGACGCCATTACCCTAGGATACGAAATGCAAGTGGACGAGAAGACGTTGTGCGCATGTCTGATCCTGATACCTGTAAACTTCGTAAACAGCACTCAATAATGCGAGATTATCACAACACCCGATAGCTCCCGAGTACTTCCGAACAAACTCATCACTCTGCCAACAATAATACAAACTGAATGACAATAATCCTCCAATCAATTACTCGATATCATGTACCATGATTCCTATCTGCCTCAAGATCCAATAACTAACCGACCATGACGTAAGCACGCATGACCAATAATATTCACTTTAGATGTCAAAGTTGGCAACACCGTCCTTCGGTTACTTGTTGACTGTGCCCAACCTTCTAGGTCGATAACAATTCGATCATGAGAAGAAGAATATAGTCGAACCTGTCACTGTATTTCTAACCTGAAAACTAGAGATTATAAACACTTCAAAACAAATGAATAACAACAGACGTCCCACTAAATTTCAACAAGTGGTTAGTACTATCAGCTGTATTATATCACTTCTTACATAACGGTGTCTCTTATAGGTATCAATCAGAGTTCCAGTAGGTCACTTCTCTGCTGGTATCCATCTACAAGAGAAAATGTGCCAGCCAAGCTTGGTACGAAATCCACCAAGTCACATCACTCTTCATAGAATTCCACCAGATCGAAATGCACGCCAATGCCTACTACCAACAAAGTTGCAAAGGAACACACTGTGCTGTCTTCTTCTGTACATCATCGATAGAAAATGTGCCAGCCAAGCTTGGTACGAAATCCACCAAGTCACATAACTATTCATAGAAATACAGAGGATACAAGTGCACTCCTATACCTACTGCTAACAAGTGAAACACTGTATGTACTTTCACACTGTGTACTTTCCACACTGAAGCATTAAATCATACTATAAGGGAACTCACAGATTTGTTGAGAATGAGTAAATCACTTTCTAGATCTGGTTGAGGGAAACATTATAGTTTTATTCGATAGTCTTGAAGGTTAGTATACAGTTATTCGATTTTCATTGAGTTTGTGATATCATATTGCAGAGACAAAATCATCCCGTAACACAGTATATACAAAATTATACAGGTATCCATTCATTCATAAGCAAGAAGTCGAAGACCAGATCAAAAAAATGCTCGATCAGAGAATAATCAGGCCAAGTAACTCCCCTTGAACATCGCCAATTTGGGTGGTTCCCAAAAAGGCTGATGCTTCTGGGAAGCAAAAATGGAGGGTAGTTGTTGACTATCGCAAGCTCAATGAGAAGACGATAGATGATAAATACCCTTTGCCCAATATCACTAATCTGTTGGACAAACTGGGTAAATGCCAGTATTTCACGACTCTTGACCTGGCCAGTGGTTTCCACCAAATTGAGATGGAACAAGACGATATTGAAAAAACTGCTTTCAATACGGAACAGGGGCATTACGAGTACATGAGAATGCCATTTGGGTTGAAGAACGCGCCTGCAACGTTCCAGCGCGTAATGGATAATATTCTACGTGGTATCCAGAACGAAAAGTGTTTGGTATACCTCGACGATATCATAATTTTTTCGACTTCTCTGCAAGAACACCTCGAGCGTCTCAAGTCTGTCTTCAATCGGCTAAGGAGCTCCAATTTCAAAATTCAGCTAGATAAGTCAGAATTCCTACGAAATGAAGTAGCCTATCTAGGTCACGTCGTGACTCCTGAAGGAGTTAAGCCAAATCCTGATAAAATCGTAGCCATTAAAAATTTCCCTGTCCCAATAACCACCAAACAGATCAAAGGATTCTTGGGTCTGTTAGGTTACTATCGACGCTTTATAAATAATTTTGCCAGACTTACGAAACCATTAACCAAATGTCTAAAGAAAGGCACAAAAATCGAGCATAACGCAGAGTTTTTGGAATGTTTTAATACTTGCAAGAACCTGTTGATCAACGATCCAATTCTGCAATACCCTGAATTTTCGAAACATTTTAACCTCACCACGGACGCTAGCAACTTTGCCCTGGGAGCCGTCCTGTCCCAAGGCCCTATTGGCCAAGATTTACCAGTTGCATACGCATCTCGGACCCTAAACGACTCTGAGCAAAACTACTCAGTCATCGAGAAAGAGCTTCTTGCGATAGTATGGGCTACTAAATACTTCCGCCCATACCTACTTGGGAGAAAGTTTAGTATCGTCACTGATCATAAACCCCTTCAGTGGTTATTCTCCCTGAAGGACCCCAACTCAAAATTGCTGAGATGGCGGATTAAACTAGACGAATACGATTATAACATCATTTACAAAAAAGGCAAATTGAACACCAACGCCGATGCTTTATCCCGTGTTGAAATCCATAATGAGGATACAACAACTTTTTGGGAGGAATTGGATGATATACTAGATGAATCACAACGTCTAGCAAACCAATGCGTTACTTTCGGTGGCCAAGGAAACCCAGTAAATCGTTGCCTTGAAACCCCAGACTATCAACCCTCTTCTGATATTCAAATCATTGGAGAACCCAAACAACATACTCCTATCATGATACCCCCTAACGAAATGCATGAGGTACCTTCCACAAGTAATGAAGGAAATGACAACCTTTCTCTACAAGTACAACCTGACACCGAACGTACAAGAGATGAACTCCTACCAGAACCCGAAAACCACGAAGATGACACCATTCACTCAAATGCTGAACAGAACCCTGTTGTAGCAATTCCAATAGCACAATGTGCTGTGAACTTAGGGCTCAATCAGTTGATTATAAGCTCAGTTCTCCATTCCCCAGCGAAACCCAAAACTACCATCCTATTTGAGAAAAAGATGAGAATTCATATACAAATATCACAAAATGACACAGAAAACGATATTCTAAATTTTATCAAACAATTTATAGCCCCAGGGGTGCAATACCATGTCTATTTTGAGAACCCTGAACTCTATGGACCATTTTCGACAACAATTCAAAAATATTTCAAATGGCCTTCTATCAAATTTAAAAGATGTACCAAAAAACTTTTGGATGTCACAAAAAAAGATGACATTCGAGAAATCATTCAAAACCATCACGAAGGTAAATCAAACCACTGGGGTGTTGACGAAACTTTCGCAAGAATTAAAGAAAAGTATTATTGGCCGAACATAAAAGAATCCATTCAAACATACATTAATCAATGCGTTACTTGCCAACAAAGTAAATATGAGCGAAACCCAGTCAAAATGAAGCTTAACATCACCCCTACAGCGACCAAACCTTTCGAGATTGTACATCTAGATACATTTACTGTCGAATATACAAAATTCCTTACAATCATAGATAGCTTTTCAAAATACGCACAGGCGTACCTTGTTAACTCTTTGACAGGTACAGAAATAGCAGATAATCTCATTCAATTCTTTTCTCATCATGGTATTCCCACACGAGTTATCGTTGATAATGGTACTGAATTCAACAATTTCCTCATCTCGGAACTCTTGGCTTTACACAAAATAGAAGTCCATTTCATATCACCTCACCATCCGCAGTCAAACGGAATGATAGAATGGTTCCATTCTACCATTTTGGAACACATTCGTCTACTCAACACTAGAGGATTTTTGAAAACCCCTCCAAAAATGAAAATGTTGTATGCAATTTTAGCATACAACCACTCAATACATTCGGTCACAAAGTTCAAACCGATTGATGTCATAAGTGGTCACATTTCAACCAATGACCCTTTCAATATAGAAATCGATAGATAGTTTTCTATCGAAATGTTTATACCAACGATCATAAAGAACGATCTAAAGTACTATATTCAAAAATCAATTCGAATATAATCAAACAAAAAGAAAAGATAGTAGAACGAGAGAATAAAAAACGTGATGACCCCATAGTATTTAAAACAAAGCAAAAAGCCTATGTGAAAAAACATATTAGGCAGAAAAATGCAAATAAATTTCAAAAACCAGTTCAAATCAAAACGGTTGACCGTACCATGAAAACTATATCTACGGAAAACCAACAAAAAATTCATATGGATAATTTAAAACGCCCCCTCAAAAAATACCCTTCTCCCATCAAAAATTAATTCATTTATCAGATTATCTGGAACTCTCGGACTCCAGGAAAAAATATCTAAACAAAACCTAAAGAACAACCCAGGACTTATTCCTGTCAAACTTGGAACAGCCAAGGTAGAAACACACGCGTTTTCACTTATTCATTATTACGACTTGAATCCAATAATCATTGAGGTAAATAAACTGAAATTTCACTCTAAAAACGTAAGGACACTTGTAGGCGGTCACAAAGACTACTCATGGGATACATCAAACTAATTGAAAATATTACAATTTTCAGAAGAAAGTGCGACTGATAGACTTACCAACATTTTACCACATCCACTCAGAGCAAAACGTGGTCTCATAAATGGTATTGGATCTATTTTCGAATCAATTACAGGAAATTTAGATTCCAGTGACGGAGAAAAATACGATCGTCTGATTAACGAATTACAAAATAATCAAAATAATCTAGTAACAAACATCAAAAGGCAAAATTCACTCTCAATCTCATCAATCAATCAATTTAATAGTACAGTTCAGAAAGTGAAACATAACGAAAAACTCTTAGAATCAAAAATAAATCAAATTGCAAAAATTGTTGAAAATCAAACGTATAGAGAAAATTCTATGTTTATCAAAGATATCATGAATCAGATAATCAACACATACGAAATTATAAATTCAATTTTACAAGATATCGAAAATTCAATACAATTTTCCAGACTGAACATTCTTCATCCCAGTATAATAAAAACGAAAGACTTATTCAACGAACTACAAAAATTGAAGAAAATTGTCAACAAAGAACAATTACCAATTGAAATAAGTTTTGAGAATACTTTGCTATTTGAAAAAATCATAAATGTCGAAAGCTATATATCAAATTTCAGAATAACTTATATTTTACATATTCCAATCACCCACTCATCAAAATTTGATTATTATCACCTATTTTCTATTCCGATATTAACTAAGGGTCAGTTTAAGGCTGTTTTACCTCAAAATAAGTATTTGACAAAAAACGAGAAATTGTATGCATTTTTGAGCGATCCTTGTTTGGAGATCTCTCATCTAACCTATATCTGCCCGTCCACCAACATCAGAGAGCTGATAGGAGATAATCCATGCGAAATCCAATTACTCAATGTCCAAAACACCTCCACCTGCAAGAGAACAACCATCCACCTATCAAGACCAGCCATCAGACAGCTAGACCTTTCAAACAAATGGGTTGTCCTCCTACCGTCTCAACAAACTACCAAACTAAGATGCCAAAACCAAAATGAAATCGAAAACCTGCCATCTGGAAGTTACCTATTCGACATTCCAATTGGATGCCAGTTATCCTGTGGGGACCAAATTATAATCAACGATCACCAGGTCACCTAGTGAACCAATTATCCTACCAGACTTAGAAGAAATGAAGCAAGATCCACCCAAATCAAGTATAGGAATACAACTTGATGACTTGAACCTGGACGAACTTCACTCGATAAAAACAGCGATAATGGAGAACGAACCGGTGATATACTTCAAAGACGTAGCACATATCCCAAGTTTTTGGACGATGTTCATATACCTAGTCCTAATATCAATCTGCTTATACATTGTCCAAAAGAAGATTGGTTTCAGAGGCTGCAAAACCAAGGGACCAAACCACCAACAACAGGAAATCGAGATGTCTAGGGTTCAACTTCCTCGCTAACCCTCCTACGTTAAATTTTCAGGGGAAGGAATTACATCGCCCGTTCTCGTGTGAACCGCTGACTATGCTGATGCAGAATCTCGCGATTCCAGGAAACTGATGCGCTAGCATTTCTATCTTCATGGGAAGATTCATTTTATTAATCAGATATATTTTTGCTCTCATACTGTAAAGACGTACTTTTGTCAATAAATTTAGTTTTTAAAAAGGGACTTTGACATCCGAAAGTTATATTTAGTGGACTAACTCATTGGCAGTGAAATGGTGTTGTTGCAAGTCGGCAGAATATATGGTTCAGTTTGTATGGTACTTTGTCAAAATTATGGTGGATAGATTCAATTTTTAATTTTCGCCTTCTCTAAGAAAAAAACCGAGGGGTGACAATCATTTCGTCAATACGGTGTAATGGATTGACTCAATGGCAATGATTTGGTATTGTTGCAAGTCAGTAGAATATATGGTTCAGTTTTTATGGTACTTTGTCAAAATCATGGTGGAGAAATTCAATTTTCGATTTTCGCCTTCTCTAAGAAAGAAATCGAGGGGGTGACAATCATTTCATCGATACTGTATGATGAAATAAATCGATGGCAATGATTTGGTATTGTTGCAAGTCGGCAGAATCTACAGTTCAGTTTTTATGGTACTTTATTTGTCAAATTTATGGTGAATAAATTCAATTTTCGTCTTCTCTAAGAAAAAAACCGAGGGGGTGACAATCATTTGGTCGATACTGTGTTATGAAGTGACTCATCGAAAATAATTTGGTATTGTTGTGAGTTGGCAGAATGTACGGTTCAGTTCTTATGGCACTTTGTTTGTCAAAATTATGGTGGATAAATTAAAATTTCAATTTTCTTCCCTACTAAGAAAAAACCAAGGGGGTGACAATCATTTCATCAATACTGTATAATGGAATGACTCATTAGCAATGATTTGGTATCCGTTGCAAGTCGGCAGACTTGCACTTTGTTTGTTAAGATTATGGTGTATAAATTCAATTTTCAATTTTCACTTTCTCTTTAAAAAAAACGAGGGAGTGACAATCATTTCGTCACTACTTCATTACGAAGTAACTCATTACCATTTTTTATATGATAAATTTCGTGGATGAGAATTCACTGCTAACTTCACAAATTTTGTGGATGAGATGTCGTTGTTGCTAACTTCAGACCGATACGAGGATAGCGGTAACGCAGGTCACATTTTTTATTCGGTAAACTTTGTCATAATTACAAATAGGCGGGGTTGTGGAAGCAGGTGCGTTTGGAATTTCAGGCGGCATGGACGCTTTCAAGGCCAAGTTTACTATAACGTAAATGGACAATGAGCTAGAGTGAGACGCTATTGGATTTCTTTTAATATTATACTCCATCGCTCGGGATTCCTATTTCCCCCTTTACACCGAAAGTTCATTTTGACCTTTTTCAGAAGGTAAATTCATTCTTAAGCGTCAAGCGTACAATGCACGTTGTCTCTTTCTATCGCTAATAAGAGCTAGGCAAATTTTATGCCGTCCGCGCGGTATTGGTGGTTGCACACCCTAAGGGTCATAATTCGCAAAAAGACTTCGTCGTCGTGAGTCGAACGCAGTTCGTTGGGAAGGATAACAAAAGAACGCTATTTACTATTTTTTGTAATTTTGTTTATTTTATGCGAGGTAAAAATCTGGTTTTCAGAGTGAGAAACGAGTGATTGCCTGCGCAGGAACAGAGAATCTCAGGGTTTTAGTAAGGTGGGCAAGGCTGGTATAAACAGTCAGAAATGCGTGTTCAAATGTTTCTATTGCTGGTGAACGTGGATGAAATACTATCAGCTTGTACAGTAAAAGAATACCTGCTTTAGACAATAGAATAGCCAAAATGAGGCGTAATTATATATTGTAAATTAACTTGGAAGTTTCACGATCAATAAAATGTAATGGATAAATATTTAAATAAATTAAGGTCAATTTCTTACGTAAAAGAAGACCAGCCAGTGTCAAAATATACTGATGAGTATTTTTGAGAACAAAGCCAAAAAGGTTCCACTTTATCATGCGAGGGCGAGAATAATTCGAGTTGTCTATTCGATGCAAAGCAGAAATGTGCTTCGTCTTTAACACTGATAAGGTCGTTAAAAAAAACGTATAGAAAAACCAAAACGTAGTTTTATTTTTAAATATAGAAAACGTAATGGTGGCGCCATCTAACCCAAATGGCCCCAACTCATTAAAAGCTTAAAACCCCAAAAGGAAGGATTCTGTAATTGGAATTTGCCTACCGCGATCAGAGTACTACTAAAATAGTAGAGGTGGCAGAGGGATAGGGAATTACAGTGTTTAATGCAGAAAGAATACTCACAATAATTATTGTTATTATGTTATGGTTATTATGAAACGTGTAAACGCCATTTTTGTGCGAAGTATACTATCGCAGCGTATAACTATACAATTGCAAACTGGGCAAGGATATGTTTCGCCATATCTACGTCCCCCTTTATTTTGAGAGCAATAATTTTGATTTAGATAGGAGCATTGTCTGAAGAAGTATAGTCAGTCAACCTTATGGGATTATTATTGGATGACGATGGGGTTTATTAGTAGATGGCGCCAGCACGATTGCCCCCAAAAAGGAGACAAACGAATGAGATGGAAAGTGTCGTAGTAATCGCGTAAAGTGAATAATGAATGGACATTATTTCGTGTTTTTGATTGGCTCAGTGTCCGTTCCACCTGCCACTTGAAATTTGCATGTAAACGAGAGAGCAAAGTAGCGAACTTTCGTGGTGTTTGGCATTTCATTGTTTTTGTCTTGTTAGGTCGTCAGTTTTCGAATTCACATAAGTAGATATTTTCAGGGTGATTTCTCTTGACTAATGTTTGGGGGAAGACGTCCAACGTTCTTGATGACAACCGATGATTGGTTTCAAGTTATGAAGGTGATAATGCCATTTCGGACAGTTACCGTATTATTTTCTGTTTTTATTGAGAGCTTTTATTTAACTTGCTCTGTGTGTGTTAGATGGGTACAAATCTTGCAAGCTGAATTAGAACCACTTCCTCTTATTCTATGGAATTGAAATTTTTCGTGTTGGTTCAGTTCCGATGACAAAACATTAATGTCGAAGAAATTGTCCCCCCTACCCCCCGAAAGTTAGATAGAGAACGCGTAGGGTTTCGGAAGTTTTATTGACGGATGTGGACGTCAGAAATAACAACGAAAAAAAATAAGTAGGGAGGGGGGATGCCCCCCCCTTCTCTCGAAAAGTTGGAAAACTAACTCGTGAAATTAAAATCGGAAAAATCTCTAAAAATCGTGAAAAATATCTGACAGTCGAATGTTATGGTTTATAAAAAGGAATTGTCCCCCCCGTCCTCCGAAAGCTAGATAGAGAACGCGAAGGTTTTCGGACGTTTTTTTGACGGATTTGGACGTCAAAAATTACAGCAAGAAAAAATGAATTAGGGGGTTACTCGCCTCCCTCTTTTCTCGAAAAAAAAAATGGAAAAAACGCGAAATGATAATCGGAAAAATCTGTAAAAATAGTGAAAAATATCTGACCGTCGGAAATTATGTTTTAAATAATTTCGCCTCCCCTTTCCCCCCTCAAAAGCTAGGTAGAGAACGCAAAGGAATTCGGAAAATGTTTCAACAGTTTCGGACATGGAAAATAATGATGAAAACAAAAATAGATCGGGGGGTTCGCCCTCCTTTCCTGTCACAAAAAAATAGGAAAACTCGCGGAATAGAAATCAAAAAAATCCGTTAAAATAGTGAAAATTATCTGGCCATTGACAAAACGGTTTTAAAGAAATTCACCCCTCTGCCCCCCTCTAAGCTATTTAGAGAACACGTAGAAATTAGGAAAAATTTCCAACGGTAAATTAACAGGCGAGCGACCGTGCAACAATGGTGCATTGATTGAAATGAACAGACTAAGAAACATATTTACAGAAAACTAAAATAAGAAATAAATAAATTTAAAAAACCTTTTCAGATAAAAGCTTTTATTTAAATGCACTAAAGCGAAAAACCCATAATTTTGTTACATTATAAAATTTTAAATGATATAAAAGCTTGTCGTCTGAATAAATCTTGAGGTGATTTTTTAATTTTATATACTATAAGAATTACATATATACTTCTCGCGACAAGCTTTTATATCATTTAAAATTTTATAATGTAACAAAATGATGGGTTTATTCACTTTAAAATTTATTTTCTTCTTTTTAGTACATTTAAATAGTAACTTTTCTCTAAAATGTTTTTTTTCAAGTTTATTTATTTACCATGAAGTCAAAGTTGTAAAACCTAATAAGGGTTTTTTTTCGAAATTAGGTACTGATATAATGGCATTATCTGCGACTGAATTTGAAGTTTCAGTCGATCGTTCGAAATAACCTCTATAAGTGGATATCCTTATCAAAAATGAAACTTTATGACTTCATGACCAATACGCACAGAAAACTATAAAGAAGATGAAATAGTTATTTATATATGATACAAAAATTCGTAAATTAGGACTTTTTTATGAGCGTGGAAACACGTGAGTGCAAAAAAGCTCTTTATGAAAATATATCTACAATTTTATTTCTACGCCTATTATTATATTGGCAAATTGAGTATATTTTATTCTATGAAGTTTTCATTTGATGACTTTCGAGTAAAATCTGACGCAAACTACTGTCTTTTGGAATTATATGAACGATGCGTAAAACATAACTTTACGCATATTTGATTTTTTCACCTACGTGTCCTGAAAAGTATCACTTTAGGCACTGTACGTGGACACTGCGTAAAACCATAAATATTTCCAACTCCCCGATGATCGTGCATGGTCAGTAAACTATATTTTTTTTACAACCGCTTACCAAAGTAGGTAGCCTTTGACGCTTTTAGATCTCAACGCAAAGCTGATGTTTTTTCAGAAATGTTTTGTGAAAGCTTTTTCGCTCTAGTGCGAAAATATTGAAGAAACGGTCGATCTCTCGATCTCTTTCGTTGAAAACGAACCTATTCTTGCATGATGTTTAGTATAGACAATAAATTCATAACACTCTTAGGAACTGTGGTGGTGATGAGAGCGTAGCTGCTATCAAGCTGAAGGCCTGTGATTCGATCTCGACATTCGTTTTTTTTTCAAGCAAGTTATCTTGTTTTGTTAGAGATGTAAATTATTGGATATTTGGATAGCTTATTCATTTGGGATTACTATTGAGTATTTATTTTCTCATGGGTAATGTTAAGTGCCTATGTTGAATGAATTGTCAATCGTTTCTATGTTTAAAAGCTGCGTTTGAAGAAAAAAAAAACATGTGTTCATTTCGAGAACAAGGTGCCATTGCCGCTCTCCAAAGATTACCGTGCTCCTCGCGCTCTAAATACACAAATAACTATAATATTGTACAACAAAAAATGTATTTTAGGCCCGTGTAGGAGATGAATGATTTCTGGTGACAACCTCCTTTGAAACTCTCCATAAATATGTCCATATACATTGTTGATAACATAGAACCATCAATTAAAGAACACCTGTCCACCAACACTTGAATTTTCCTTGAATTGTCCTTGAACTGTCCTACCCAAATAATTCTAGATCTATCATGGACGGATTCGGACATGAATCACAAAATTTGTCCTCCATCTTGAATGTTCGTATTGGTCTCCAACACAACAAGCCCTTGTATAGGTACCAATTTTGAAAGAATCTAATCAAAAATCGTATTCGCCATTTCGAATTTTGAAAAAATACAAAATCTACTCGAGATTCGCATTATGAATAGTTGGACTATAAATCACAAAAACTGTTCGCTATCTTGATTTTTTCTCTTGTGAATGTCGTAACGAACCTGAACGAATTTAATGGACACCTGCCAAATTTAAAGATGATTGGATCAGTGGTATTGGCTCAAAATTTCCACTGAAGTTTTGACCCCGTTATACCTAGACAGTAGATACCATACCTGTTCCGTGTGAGTGAAACTAAACAAAAGCTTGTACAAATAATACTGATATATTATTATTTACCTACTTATTGGGTGCCTTCAAGCACTAATGAATATTCTTTATGTGTTTTCAAAACATATCAACTGCGATATAATATCGTAATAGAATATTTTTTTGTACCTATACTAGGAATCATTTTTCAGTAAGAATATTGCTACATTACGTGTTTCATTATATTAGGCTTAATTGCAGCAATATAAAATTTTACCACTGATCATCATCTGATATTCGAAACATCCGAATGCAAACTTTGACCCGTCTTTTATTCTGCTAAACATCTCACCAATGACAATATTCTGCACATTTCTGAATGAAGTGAATGAAAACTGGCGTTCTATTTTAAAAAGAGACAGAAGTATAGTTTTGCGTGCCATCCGATAACGGCGCCACATTACTGGATGTATTTTCAATGTTTCCAGTAAAATAGTATAGATGTCTCAGGTGACGGCCATCCAATGCATTTTGCACAGGGATTGTCTGACTATTCTTCTTTAGACAATGATAGGAGCATACAAAAAATTATTGGGCGCATTTCTGGTGGTATGGACGAAGATGCGACGAGTGGAAGGTTCCTCGTTCTTTGTTAACATTGACATACTGTAACACGTAAGTATTATCACTAACGGCTTTCTTAATCCGGTAAGGACCTTCAAAAAGCAATAAATTTTTTTTTGTTTCAGCCCGAAGAACGGATGAGGTGTTATTTGCTTTCAGTAGCACGAGGTCATCGACCTTGAAACGTACTCCGGGTCTTCCTGGATTAGCGACTGCACGACGGTCGACGAGCTGCCTTTCTTCTAAGGGTGGCCTCTGCAAGGATCAACTTGTCTTGATATGTTGGTTCGATTGCGGGGCCTTCTAGTGAACGCAGAAAAGTTTCTGGTAGTAGGCGAATCCTTTCCTGGCCAAACTGGAGTTCATCAGCAGTGAACCCAGTTGACTCATGTACCATTGAGTTGAGGAATTGTTGAAATCGGGGCACCTTACATGCCCACCTAGAATGTTGATCACTACAGAAACAGCGGCAGAGGCGACCAAGTTCCTTCATGACACGTTCAGAACTGTTACATTCAGGGTGTCGGACAGCTGAATAGACTAACTGCACCTCAATGTTAGAGAGGGTTTCCCTCCACAACTTAGAAGTGAATTGGGATCCATTGTCGTGTAGAACTCGTCGGCTTTTCCCATGTTTTGGAAAGTAGTCATGAACAATAAGTCGGTTCTGGCCGTAGCCTTCTTCAGCGGGTAAAGTGTGACATGCTTTGTGAAGAGGTTCAGGATGACAAAGATGTAGCAAACCCCTCCTCTACTTCGTACGAGTGACCCAAAAATGTCCATGGCGATAATGTCCTCCTCATTGGCAGGGACGATCTGCATTTGGGGGGGCTTTGGCATGATGGAGGATTTGGACTTTTGGCATATCTCACAGGTTAGTACTAATTTTTTTACTGTGCGATGCATATTATTCCACCATACCTCATTCCGCAAAGCAACCCAGGTTTTGTAAACTCCAAAATGGCCTAAGGTTGAGTGAAAGGCCTCAATGAACTTGTTAATGAGTTCGGTGGGTACACACAATAAAAGAGAAACCCCATCAGAACTCCGTTTATACAAAACTCCATCATGGAGAACTAATTTTTGTCTCAACTGTGTATTTGCATCCAAGGAATTTGTAATCTCCTTCAGCTTCTTATCATTATTTTGAAACGGTTTTATATTTTTTAGGGTCTCCTGAAACACTGCAGGGAGCTTCAATGATGTGATGGCTATCCGAAAGTATTTGTCCGTTGGTGTGGTACAGCGGACATTGGTATGCCGAGATAATGCATCAGCGATGACATTTTCCCTACCAGCGAGGTGTACCACACGGTAGGTGAACTCTTGGAGAGCAAGCACCCATCTAGTAATTCTGGGTGATAGTAAACGAGCAGTCTGCAGGTAAACCATTGCCTTATTGTCAGAATGGACTGTAACCTCTCTTCCTAGTAAGTAAATACGCCATTTAGAGAAAGCAAACACTACAGCGAGGACTTCCTTTTCATTAAAGCTATAACGCTTCTCTCTGTCTAGTAGAAGACGGCTGGCCCAAGCAACAACACAACGTTTTCCATCGATAATTTGGAACAACTGGCAGCCCAAAGCTACGTCGCTCGCGTCAGACTCGATATGCCAGGGGAGGTTAGGGTTTGGGTGAGAAGTAGTGTAGCATTCCTCAGTAACTGCTTTACTTCCTGAGAAGCCTTCTGCTTTTCAGCATCCCATTTCCACGGTATGTTTTTCCTTAGTAGTTTGGTAAGAGGGGCCAAGACTGAGGAAAAATTAGGGCAAAATTGTCTGTCATAGTTGCACATTCCTAAGAAACGTTGGAATTCTTTGGTATTTCTGGGAATAGCATAATCCATAATGGCCTGTACTCTTTCCGCGTCAGGCAGTACCCCATTTGCATCAATGACATAACCTAAAAAATGCAATTTTTCACAAGAAAATGCACATTTTCTTTCTTTGACTGTAAACCCTACCTCACTCAGTCTATGGAATACCATTTCCAAATGTTGGAGGTGCTTTTCATAGTCCTCTGATATGATGAGTTAATCATCAACATAGGGAATTAAGAAATCGTACCCAGTCCCAAAAATACCATCAACACATCTAGTGAAGGATGATACCGCTGTCTTGAGGCCAAAGGGAAGAACTTGCCATTGGTAAGTGACAGTGCCTACCATAAAGCCAGTGAATTTTTTATCGGATTCACGCAGTGGGATCTGCCAATAGGAATTTGTCAGGTCTAGTTTAGAATAAACTTTTTTCCCAGACATGGACTTGGTGATTTCGTCAATGGGTCGAGGGAGTTCAAAATCAGGCTCCATCACAGAGTTGAGATATCTAGCATCCAGACATATGCGCACCGTTCCATCCCGCTTCACCGTGGTCATGATCGGTGAAATATACTGTGATGAACATCTCTCGATAACCTTCCACTCGAGCATTTGTGAAATAGCTTTATTGACAGATTCTCTGTGGGCCAGAGGTATAGGATACGGTTTAACAAAAAACGGATCTTTATTTGTTAAATTTATAGGATGTTCATAACCTACAACACGACCTGGCTTGTCAGAGAAAATGTCTGAATATTTTTCTACCAATTTTTTGCACTTTACCTGGTACCACTCTGGAGTTGAGGTATTGGAGATAGCACATTTTTCCAAGTTTAAAATTTTTGGTACCATAACCTTACTTTTTTGTAGTACATCTGACAAATTAGCTGATTCTTGGTTAGAAAAAAAATGCTCAAAATTTATTTCAGGAACGACTTTATTTTTGCCTTGTACTTTGCAAACCAAATATTTTTCATCCAGATTGATTATTACTTTTTGCTGTCTTAAAAAATCAATACCCAAAATAATAGGGTAAGACAAATCCTTGATGAGCAAAAATTCGTGAGAAAATGGTTCATCATCCAGCGAAAAGTTGATATGTGCTTGTAAAAGTACTCTCCTCATTTTTGTTTTAAATGCTCCAACGACCTTGACTCCAGTAGCAGGAAAGTGAGGGATTTTATTATGCAAATCTGACAGCTGTGCCCAAACTTCTGAAGCAAAAGCAGAAATCTGGCTACCGCTATCAACAAGTGCTGGGAATGAGTAACCATATATGTTCATTAAAATGATAGGTAAACGGTCGTCGGCTATTGAATGATCAAAGTCACATTCATCTTTTAAAAGTTCTTCTTGTGGGTTGTTATTAATATAGTTTGTGTTATTATTTGCTCGACTTATTGCCCTTACATTCCACGAGCTTAAGAATGTGAGGCTTCCTCGTTTCCCTCTTCTTCATCATTCTCAAATTCCAGATGGGAAACTTGTTTTATTTTTTCTGGTTCCTTTTGTTTTGTGAAAGAAAATGGTTTGTTTTTATTTTGATAATTGTTTGATTTATTTATATTTGTTTCAGAATTTAGGTTTTTTTTCAAGTTTTCCCTTTTGAAATTTGAATTAAAGGAGTAGTCAGCTTCTCTTAACCTTTCAAGAGCGAATTCTAAGTCGTCCACTCCAATAAAAACAGCTGACACCCGCGGAGGAAAATGTCTACCAATTTTTGCCACTAGCTTCTTGTCTGTGAAACGCGGTTCTAAGTATTTAGCCAGAGCGACACAGTGGGTAAAATGGTCTGTGTATGTGTCCCCGTTTTCAATTTGGGCCCTATATTTATCTTGTAATTGTTCATTCCAGAAATATTTGACAAAAGCTTTTTTGAAGAGATGGTAGTTGTCATATTTATCTGAAAAAGCATCGAACCACACTTTTGCTTCATTAATTAAGCAATTATTTAGAATTATTTTAACTTTCTGGAAAGGACTTGTATGAACATCAAGAGTTGATTCCAAAAATTTATAAAATCTAAAGGGTGTAGTAGTCCCTGATTGTCAAATGGGGGCAATATTTTCAACACTTTGCTTGTCTCCTCTAGTGAAAAATTTGTAATTTGTGAGGAAAATCTGTTTACCATATTTTCCATAATGGGCCTTTCCATTCTTGTGGTCTGATGGACATTAAAATTTGGTAAATTCTGTCCTAAAACTTCCAAATTGTACATATTTTGGTTATGAGTGTGTTGAGAATTTATATTTTTAGTTTTTTTTTTTCATTTTCCTTTAAATTAGTTATAACTTGAGTGACAATGTTTGCAATATCTATTGTACTTAGGGATGACGAACTTGGTTTTGGAGGACCAAATTGGACCAATGGTGCTCTCGGTGGGGGTGCCAAAAATGTTTTTGGTCTGGCTCCCAAATTCCGAGGTTGGCCTGGTACATTTGGCAGAGAAAAGCTCGGTGGCTGTTCGAACAATGATGGACCTGAGGCAATGTCACCGAGGAAGCCCCCTTCGGCGGTAGGTCCTGAACTTTCTCCTCTGCTGTCATTGAGAAGATTGTTACTACTAGGCATACCTTCTGATTGCAGATTACTTCGTTAAACCTGCTGCGGAGTCCTATGTTGGGGTTTTTGCTGCGCCCTATTCCACAGGTCCTCAAGATTTCGTCCAGCTGATCTCAAGTTGTAGTTGTTTGGTTTAGAGGTATTGTCCACCACCATTTTATTACACCAGCCCACGTTGGTCGACAGATGCGCAGGAACAGAGAATCTCAGGGTTTTAGTAAGGTGGGCAAGGCTGGTATAAACAGTCAGAAATGCGTGTTCAAATGTTTCTATTGCTGGTGAACGTGGATGAAATACTCTCAGCTTGTACAGTAAAAGAATACCTAGCTTTAGACAATAGAATAGCCAAAAAGAGGCGTAATTATATATTGTAAATTAACTTGGAAGTTTTACGATCAATAAAATGTAATGGATAAATATTTAAATAAATTAAGGTCAATTTCTTACGTAAAAGAAGACCAGCCAGTGTCAAAATATACTGATAAGTATTTTTGAGAACAAAGCCAAAAAGGTTCCACTTTATCATGCGAGGGCGAGAATAATTCGAGTTGTCTATTCGATGCAAAGCAGAAATGTGCTTCATCTTTAACACTGATAAGGTCGTTAAAAAAAACGTATAGAAAAACCAAAACGTAGTTTTATTTTTAAATATAGAAAACGTAATGGTGGCGCCATCTAACCCAAATGGCCCCAACTCATTAAAAGCTTAAAACCCCAAAAGGAAGGATTCTGTAATTGGAATTTGCCTACCGCGATCAGAGTACTACTAAAATAGTAGAGGTGGCAGAGGGATAGGGAATTACAGTGTTTAATGCAGAAAGAATACTCACAATAATTATTGTTATTATGTTATGGTTATTATGAAACGTGTAAACGCCATTTTTGTGCGAAGTATACTATCGCAGCGTATAACTATACAATTGCGAACTGGGCAAGGATATGTTTCGCCATATGCCATTGACACATTTCTATTATAGTTTAAAACGGCTCAAATCATCCTAAGTGTTCATGAGATTAATCCAGAAATATAAGTCTTTTACTCTTATTTGTCACGGTGCATCTGCATTTATATAGGACGGTCTAAATTAGTTGTTACAAGAGGGTATAACTTTGTTTCCAAAATACTTTTCAAATATTAATGCATTTATATAGTTTTAGTTCTGTACAAAATCTGAGACTCTTGTTGGTGTCACATCTGATATTCTTATGGTCACTCAATAAATTGTCCAAGTCAACCGGATCCAGGTCTGTCTTATTTGCTCCTACAACCCGAAAAAAACCCTGTGATAACGAGATCTTTTGCATCTGGCGACCCACTAGGAGCATATTTCAATATGGTTCTGGATGAAACGCCAACTTCTGGAACATACCATTTGAGAAATCGCCAGGTACAAATTGGGGATATTTCTCGTAAGACACTGGAAAACTAAAGTAACAATTTTCCATTAATACCACTCCCAACTGTGGTGAGTAGTGCTATTCAGCCGGCCACACCTGATAAAAACGTTTCATCATCAAGGGAACATTCATCAGTAGGAACTACGATAACGCAGTCACTAGGGGCAACAGCTTTAGATAATGTTTTATAGAGTGAGGGAAATATAACTAGCTTAGAGATAGGGCAACAAAACAGAACAGAGGAACAGTTGTAACTGCAAAAGATTACTGTAACAGTCAATTCAATAGAACACCCCATACCTTAGCAAATTTCAATTTACATAATCAAATGAAAGTGAGGAATATTGTGTCAAATAACCAATATCTGTATGTTCCTCTGAGCCGTACACTGCCACCCATATGATCAAAATTTATTAAAAAAATTTCCAGATAAATTTAGTTATTCTAATAGACATTATTTAAATGCACCTCCGAGCAATATCTTACAGCCAAACTGTCAAAATTTTCCTAGGCTTAGAAATTACTTTGATACAAACTGTAATGGAAATGTGATGTCGGTTAGAGGTGCACACGTGGGAAATATGGACTATCTTAAAGCCACTAAATTATTGCCACATTTTGATAGTGACAAACAGTTGCATCGGTTGGATTCCTCAAATCATTTAGAGTGTTATATCGATGTTAATAACATCCCAATGCCGGAATTTTCGTTGATGGCAAGCCACTTGTTCGAAAAAAGTGCTAAATTTTGGTTTGAAGCATTCAGCAATACTTTTTCAAACAATTTCGAGTTCAAAAAAGCTTTCCTAGAACAATTTTGGAGCGCAAACGAACAGTTGCAAATGAAACTTAAGTTAGATTCTGGAATATATAGAGAAGGAAGCGGATCATTTCTCAACTATTTTAATAAATATATATCAATGGCCAATCATCTTCAGCCCCCTTATAGTCAGCCATTATTGATACCTACTATTGCCAGGCACTTTCCACCAAACATCTCGGCAGCTTTAGTAGGCACTGACACACTCATTTCAGCAATTGAGCGTTTGCGCCAGGCTGTTTATTATTTCAATACAGTCCGTAGAAGCCAAAATGAGGTGAATGATACAAATCATTCTCATCAAACAAAAATAAAAGATTTTATCCTACAAGTGGTGAGTTTCCTAGAAAAATAATTTCTTCCATGGAATTGGAACACACACCCTCACCAACAGGCTCAGGGATGAGGGCCATTTTAGGCAGAGCCTATTGAATAAATCCAGTGACGATTCATTGGAGGAGTGTAGTTTTGATCAAAATCCACCATGTGATCGATCACCAGTAGTCATATGTACTTTTTACGGAATCCAGCTTCCAATATTAGTCGATAGTTGAAGTAACGTTTCAGCTTTTTCAGAAATCAGTTGGTGTCAATTGTCAGAATTTCACGAGAAAATTCTGAATTTTCCGTGCAAAGCAGTGCAAGTAGTCGGTGCTTCCAAAACCAAACACAAAAAAGCGGAGCTACAAGCCATGATCACTTTTGATTTGGGTAAATAAGCATTTTCAATTTCGGATCTCACATACCCAGTTATTACAGGGGTTGATTTTCTTCATCAATATGAGGGATGCATAAATCTGAAAAAGAAAAATTCAACCTCACATTTTGAAGAAATCTAGTAGTGGTTCCTGAAAAAATACACTTACATGAGTTCAGTAGTACAGATCCCCCTAGCATTTCTGCATTGGTAAACAAGGGTTATTCTCCTATGAGTCCTACTACTACCAACAATGGTAGCAAGGACATTTTTAATGAAATTATGTCATCTTGTAGTTTGTCTGAAAAGGGAAAAGGGTTTTTATGAAATTATTAGAAAAATATACAAAGGTTTTTTCAAATGTTCCTGGTCGAACAAAATTATTTGTGCACAATATTGAGTTGGAAAGCGAAAATGAATTTTTCATACGCCCTTATTCCATCCCTGTTGCTCATAGGGAAGCAGTGACGTGAAAAATCTGCCAAATGGAAGATTGGGTGAGTTATCGAAAGAGCAAATACACCTCATGTCTCACCCCTAATGACAACAGTCAAACGAGATGGAAGTTTCAGGGTGTGCATGGATGCAAGGCATCTCAACTCAGTTATAGTTCTCGATAGGAAATTAACAACAACAAATTAACAAATTAACAAGAACATTTAACAGCAGTATTTTTGATATACAAAAGGCATTCGATCTCACATGGAGATATGGTGTACTGCGAACTCTGCATGAATGGAACTTCAGAGGTTGTTTGCCAATTTTCCTCCAACAATTTCTCAGTGACAGAAAATTTAGGACCAGAATCCAAGAAGCTATATCAAATTACCGAGATATGGAAAACGGTATACCCCAGCTCTACATTGAGCGTCACTCTCTTTGCAATTGCTATAAACGGCTTGATAGAAGTAGTACAAGGTCCAGTCAAAATAAGTGCATATGTTGACGATTTGGCTATATTCTACTCATCTTCATTCACTTCTGATGCTGAAGAGGTCATTCAAAATACCATAAATGAGCTCTACAGTAGAGCACAGAGAGCAGGTCTCAAATTTTCATTAACCAAGACAAAGGCGATTCACTTTTGTAGAAAGCGAAAACCTCACAATAATCCTAACCTCACCTTAGATGGAACACCCATACAATTTGAAAACAGAATTAAATTCTTAGGAATGTTATTCGATTCGAAATTAAATTGGGAAGCTCACCTAGTGAATTTAGTGGACCGATGCCAGAAACCACTCAATGTCATGAAAGCTCTAGCAGGAATTAAATGGGGAGCAGACCATGAGGTCCTGCAGAACATTTATCGCAGCCTTACAAAATAATGCTTTGAGACTGATAACGGGAGGATTCAGAACGAGTCCTATAATATCACTCTGCTGTGAATCGGCAACTCCTCCTCTTGAATTTCGAAGAACGAGACTTCTTGCAAACTATGCTGTGAAAATATTCTCTCTACCGAACCACCCAAATCATGACATCTTCTATAACGATGAAATCCATAATATATTCATACGGAAACCAACCGCAACCAGACCAACAGGTACACGCATACGAGAGCAACATATTATGCCTGACTCAATAGTTTTCGCGCTCGCCTATCCAGAATTCCCTCCCTGGAAATTAGCTGACATAGATTGCTGTGTTACAGAAAATGGAATAAAAAAATCAGAAATGAGTTCACAACAACACAAACTGATCTACTATAATAACATCAGCAAATTTCCTTACTATTGCAAAATATTCACAGATGGATCTAAAATCGAAAATGGGGTAGGATGTGCATTCCTTATAGATAAACATTTTCATAGCTGGTCGATGCATCCATCGACCAGTGTATATACAGCAGAATTATACGCTATTTATCAGTCCTTATTATACTGCGGATTTGCACGGAATGATACTCACTTCTTAATTTGTACCGACTCGTTGAGCTCCATAAGATCGTTTCAAAATAAATTTACCCTTGATCCCCTTGTTATGATTATTCTTGCCAGAATTCATATCATGAGAGAAAGCGGTAAAATGATCAGCTTCATGTGGGTGCCTAGCCATTGTGGCATAGAGAGCAACGAGAAAGTAGATAATGCAGCAAAAATAGCTGCTAACTCCAACTACCACGAAGATTTACCTCTCCACCCAGAAGATCTAAAGAAACAGAACAAAACGAAAGAAGAAAACGACTGGCAGCATCTTTGGAGTGAAACTGAAGCGAAACTGAAAATATTCAAACCAACTGTGCAAAAGCGAATCTTCCCCTTGAAATTGACCAGAAGAGAACAAGTTGCTCTCACACGTCTGCGAATTGGCCATACAAAAATGACACACCTCTATCTGCTCTTGGGAGAGCAGCAACCTGTTTGTGTTACATGTCAAACCCCACTAACAGTACAACATTTACTCATAGAATGTCCGGAACATGAAGTAACCAGGAGACACCATAACATAAATGGGGAAATTAATGAAATCTTGTGCGACGATAGAACAACTTTAAGTAATCTAGTAGCATTTCTGCATGCCGCAGATATTATCAATAAACTTTGAAAAAGTTAATACTTTGGAGAACGCGGCTAATAACCTAGTAGTTGATGCCGCCAAAAAAAAAGAAAAAAATAAACAGAAATGAATACTAACAATATGAAATTTACGAGAAAATTTCTCTACGAACCTAAATAGTAATCCCGATCAACAATCAATCAATTAATTAAATTAATTCTACAATTTCTGGAGTATTTTCCTAAAATCTAACTGTCGCAAGTAACAGAGATAAGCTCTGCTTGCTAGTTTTCAATATATATAATATAAACTACCTACTCTACTACTGTGGATAATATTCGCCTACGTTGAAATGAGCTATCTAAGTATACGGGGAATCATTAAGCGGCCCTCTTAATTACTCCTTCCCGTGTAATATTTATATATACCTACTCTAGTATGGGAAAAAGGAACCTTGATCATAATCGGATATTGGTTAAACAGTGCCTCATACCACCTTAATATTAAACAGATACTCTCACCGAATTCTAGAAGCCGGAACTATTCTACTTATCCAAACACCGGACCGTTTCACCAACTACCATAACACTTGAAAGTTTAAAGGGGACTCCAAACGTCCCTACAAATAATTACACTAAAAACCAGAAATGGCTTCTACTCAATTGAATAAAATCGCCTCGCGTATACGAGCCTTAAAGCACCCCGTACTCCAAAACTGCCACAAAAATCCACGTCGCTAATCGCAACTGACTAAGTGTCAGTCGACCGGTATTCTTCGCGCCCTATAACCGACTCCTCTTATATTTTTACCAAAAACCAACCTCAACTCCAGTCAGGGTGGCTTATCTGTCGTAGACGAAAACACTTTAAGATAAACCCTTGTTGAGTGGTTATCGTTTTGTTTTGGACGCCAGATAAAATATTCCCCCACCGTTAAAGTTTTTACGATGTTCAGATGGTCCTTTTGACCTTAATGTCGAGAGCACAGATACTCGGTTCCCTTTTCCGTTAAAATTAAACTTGAATAATTCTTCTATATTCTAAAATATATTATAACACCTACAGGGTGTTACAATACTTCCCCCTTTGAAAAATTTTTTGCCTAATTGCCCTAACTTTTCTTATCACTTCAATCCGAAGTAACGCCACCTTATGTCGAGTTCAAACCTGAGAACTAACTGAAACTGAAAGTCACCTTTTATGGACATCCAATATTCAGTGGGGTTACTAACGGGTAATAATTAGGGGTCCCTACTAAATATTTCCTAACCTACAACAATAATATTGTGTCACTTAATATTTGCATGCAAGCAACAAAAAGTAAAACTATTCTAAAATCCACTTATGTTCATGCACCAACGGAATCAAGGTAACAATCACTCCCGAGTAAAGTTTCATTGTAGCTGTTTAACGATGGGAAATTGATTACCAGCGTTTTGGTGACTTTTCCTTCTCAACTATCATCCTATGATTGACTACCCTTGTCGGTCAGCGGGGCACTATCTTAAATTCGATTAGCATTGGATGTCCTATTACTTGATTGACTCAATATGCTCAGCTTTCAAAGTCCTATTCGAATATAGACCGCACTACGAGTTCATTGTATTGATAAAGTTGGTTTTGGTTCCATCACTCAAACTCCTCGTTACAGACCTTGCGGTCAGCCCATCAGTGTGTCTGAGGCAAGATAGGGTAACCACTTCGATGGAGGGGATGCAGCAGTCGGCTGGGTTTCCGGTAGTCGGCGTAATTGTTGGGGATGCTGGGGTTATCTGCTATGCATCCTAAGATGATCACCGATGCTGTGGACGAGCCATTGATGTTATCTGCCTAATGTCCTCTTGGTAGGTTTACAGCCTGGTGTCGATGAACTAATCTGCAGTCCTCTGCTCTCAATCTATACCGGTACAGGTACTATACAGTTGCTTCCACTTAACAAGTCCATACGCAACGAACATCATTGCGCTGTAGTATTGACACCGACCTGGCAATACTCATATACAATGCAATATATGGTAGTAATGTTCATTTTCCCATCACTACAGTTATACGCGATCCTATTACCGTTCACCACTCGAAATAGTGCAAATAAAGCTTTCGGGCCACGAGAAACTATTTTTAAAAAGACCAAATTTAACTTTACAACAAATAACTTTATTTGTACGGAGAGAGATGTGTCTCTTACAACGTCGCTAACAGAACTAAACTAATTATAAAGCATGGTCAATCATATTCGCATAAACCTAAGTCAGCACTACATAGAAGTACAAGCTAAGGGTTTCCTGAGGGTTTGTACATATAACTCCTCCATCCCTAAGACGAAAATAATACGGTAGTATTATTTTCGGAATTCAAATCTTTAGGTTTTGTATTATTACTTTTGAAATGTTTTAAAATATTATTTTTGTATTTTATAGAAAAGTTATAAATGATTACAGTGGCAATAATTATGATCAGAATAATACAGATATAAAGGGTTGTATAGGGAGTGTTGTTTTCTTCCAGGGCCTGGAGTCGGTGGAGTTGGGTTTTCTCGGCTAGTTTTTGGAGCTTCGTCAGCTCGTCCAGGTTGATCCTATCCAAAATCTTCAGGGGGTGGTCTTCATGGTTGGATTTGATGATTTCTACCCTGGGTAATTGCAGAGGGGTTTCCCGTATCGGAGAAACATTGTTGCTGTATTCTTCCCCATTAATGGTAACGCTGCATTTCTGGGGAATGTGGATCAGCTGTGGTTTGCTGATTTCTTCGTATCCGCTTTCTTTGCACTTTTTTTCAATAGTGGTTCGTCTGGCAGGAATGACAATGACATAGGCATCATTGACAGGCTCTTTCCTTTCAGTAATTCAGGTAGACAGTCTTCTTTGGATATTTGATTTTCCAGGCGGAAAATACAGATTGTCTCGATTTCATGGCACGGGCTGTCCTCGTAGTGATGATAAGTCGAGTTCAGGATAATGTATGGTTTCAAGGGAATTATGGCATTATTGGAAATAGGGATCGGAAATAAATGATAATAATCGTAAAGATTTTCTCGAAGTATCGGTACGTGAATCGTAAATAGAATTAGATCGTTTTTGTAACGCGTTTCAATTTTTAGAAGTTTGTAATATGATTGGATGTTATCGAAATGTGGTAGACTGTCCTTGTACATATTGAGCATTATTTCAATTAATTCTTTGAGCTCGGATATTGGTAATATTATGTTATGAATGATATTCAATTCACCGAATAGTATCGATTCTTCGATATTGTTTAGTGTTGACAATATATTTTGACAGTCAATTATCATTGTATCGAGGGAATTTTGGAGCCGCAAGAATAGCGTGTATTTATTCAGACTATTTACAATAGTCTCTATTTGTTCACCGATTAGTCGTTGGTTTTTGACAATTTGCTGCAAATTATTTGTTGTTTCATTGAAGAATCTTTTTGTGATAGTAACATAATTTTCTAAATCGTGGTGTAGCAATTTTTGATTGTTTGTTAGTGTAGAGATAGCCTGGTCATATTTTTGTTCATCTTCGTCATCTAGAGTGCCAAATAGCCATTTGTTCGTTCTGCCTACAAAATTTATTAGGCCTCTTTTTGATCGGTTGAATTTTTGAGGTTTGATATTTGTTAATTTCACAGAAATTTGTTTGAGAAGTTGTAACAAATGGTTGTGCATATGATGTAATTATGGATATAAGACGTCTTTTATTGAAATTAGGTCGGTTATGTATTTCGAATTGTTAGTTATGCTATTTATTGGGTCATCGAACTGTTTCAAGTCGATAGGTTTCAGAAATGTATGTTTTTGGGTAGTGATTCTCGCTTTTCCAAGAGAGAAGGGTAGGATGGGGTTAGATATTTCTGTCATGGTTAACTGTTGTCCATTAGTAGTTAGGATCCCGAGAAGTAGAAGGTACAGCGTTGTCATCTGGAAAAATTTGTTTCTGAACTTGTTTTCTCTGAGGTTTCAGTTTACTTTTATGATATTTTGAATTTTTTGTTTTTACTTTGATGCCACAATCTTTAATAGGTTGAATTTTTCTATACAGGGGAGATAATTTATTTCGGGGCGATTCTTTGTTTTCATCGATTTTTACCTCTGGTGGATCGTTTCTTTTGGAATTAATTTCAGTCAGGTTCTTTGATTTTTCGTTATTCTGTTTGATTATATCATTTATTATCTTTTGATTTCTAGCATGTTTTTCAATGTAGTCAGAAGTTATTTTTGAAAATGTTATATCAAATGGGTTTTGGTGTTCAACGTTTCCTTTGATAATTTGAAAAGGGGTGAATTTAGTTGCGGAGTGAATAGTGTTGTTATACCCTAATATTGCGTATATCATTTGTGTTGTTATTGGTCTGTCAGAATGCTCGAGTTTTAGTGTTCTGATTTCTTCGATGAGCGTAGAATGTAGGCGTTCTACAGGGCTATTGCTATTGGGATTTTTTGGGGTTATATAATGTAGGGTTATTTTGTGCAATTTACAAAAATCTTCAATTAGACTATTTTTGAACTCTGTTCCAGAGTCGCAAGTAATTTTATTCGGGATACCGTAGTGGGAAATAAATTTTAATAAACCATCTAATATGTTAGGTGCATTCAAATGAATCGGGTATGCTTGGGCAAAACGCGAGAAGCTATCAATAACTCTCAAAAATTTTTGTTTATCTGCCGAAAATGCATCGATATAAATATGCTCGAAGGGATATTCTCCTATAGGAGTAGGGTTGAATTTGATAACGTTAGGGCGGCGTTCATATTTTGACTTTTGACAGGTTACGCAAGTGTTTATATAATTCGTCACGTCTTGAACCATGTTTGGCCAATAATAAGTTCTAGATAGGGAGTCTTTCGTTTCATTTATGCCCCTATGAGTGGTTTTTGTTTCGTGATGGTGTTGGATTTTCAGTTTCTGTTCGTCTTTGTCTGTGATGTCGGTTAAAAGGACATTACTCTGGACCAGTTTGAAGGCAGAATGTTTAAAATGTTTTTGAATTAATAGGATTAATTTATTTTTCAAACGTTCTTCAAAAAATACGCCATGGAGTATTTTTGGTTTGAGATATTCTAAGAAGATTCTTACTAAGTCATTTTCGATATTTCTGCTTGACAGTACTATTTTTAGACGGGTTTTATCGAAAGGCTTTGTTATTCTCACTCGAGAGGAAATAGTGTCTACACTGTCGGAAAGTATAATTTGGTTTTTGAATTTATTTAACGGTTGGTCAGAAATAGGAATTTCGAGAATTGGATTTTCGTGAGAAGAGTGTTGAGTTTCATTGCTGTCGTCGGGTTCTTGCGGCTCCTGTTGTGCTGGAACTTTTTCTGGTGGTTTTTCTTTTTCCTCTTCCATTGGTTTCTTGCCAGTTCGCAATTTTCGTATTTCTTCGTTTAAGCGGTGGTCAAGATCTTGAAGGTCTTCATCGGAAATTTCTGGAATTTCTTCCTTGTTCGCTAAGTCCGCGAAGATTTCGGGAAAGTCCTCTTCGAATCGGTTGCTCGGTAGATCAATGTTTGCAATCATTGATTGATTTTCCAGTGGGTGGAGTTCTATTCTGGATAGGGCATCTGCGACGGAATTGTTTTTTCCTTTCCTGTACACGATGTTATAATCATACTCTTCCAGCTTTAGGCGCCATCTAACCAATCTTTGAGGTTGAAAAGCCATTGCAAGGGTTTATGATCTGTCACGATCGTAAATTGTTTTCCGAATAAGTACGGTCTAAAATATTTGGTGAAATTTATTATCGATAGCAATTCTTTTTCTATGGTGGAATAATTTTGTTCCGCTGGGTTTAGTGTTCTAGACGCGTACGCGATAGGTTTATCTTTTCCTATAACACCCTGTGATAAAACAGCACCAATGGCCACGTTAGAGGCATCGGTAGTCAGTATAAAAGATTTACTGAAATCTGGGTACTGGAGTAGGGGTTCGTTTGTGAGTAATTGTTTACATGTCTCAAAAGTTTCCAAAAATTCTGGGGTATGAGTTATTTTTTCACCTTTTTTTAAACAGCGCGTAAATGGTTTGGTGAGCTGGGCAAAATCTTTTATAAATTTTCGATAATATCCTAATACACCAAGAAAAGATTTAATTTCTCTAGCGGTAGTTGGTATGGGAAAATTTTGAATTGCTTTTATTTTATTTGGGTTGGGTTTGATGCCATCAGGAGTGACGACATGGCCTAGAAATTCGACATTTCGTTTCAAGAACTCACATTTGTCTAATTGCATTTTCAATTTAGCTTCGCGTAACGTTTTAAAGACTTGTTTTAGGTTGGAAACGTGTTCTTGCAAAGAAGTCGAAAACACGATAATGTCGTCCATATAGACTAGACAGATTTTGTTCCAAAGGTCCTTGAGGATGTGATCCATTACTCTTTGAAAACTTGCCGGTGCATTTTTCAACCCAAATGGCATACGAACATATTCGTAGTGCCCGTGCTCCACGTTGAAGGCAGTTTTTTCGATAGACTTTTCTTCCATTTCGATCTGGTGGAATCCAGATGCCAGATCCAGGGTGGTAAAATAATTGCATTTCCCCAATTTATCTAGGATGTCTTCTATATTCGGAATCGGATATCGGTCGTCGATTGTTTTTTCGTTCAACTTCCTATAGTCCATCACAATGCGCCATTTTTTCTTTCCTGATGCGTCGGTCTTCTTTGGCACAATCCATATCGGGCTACTCCAAGCGGAGGATGATGGTCGAATAATTCCATCGGTAAGCATCTTCTGAATTTGCTTTTGGACTTCTTCTTTGTGGCAATGAGGAAAGCGATAAGATTTTGTATGTATTGGAATCTCATCTTTGGTCTTTATTTCATGTTTAATTTTATTAGTAAAAGAGAGTTTGTCATGTTCGTCATGGAAAATGTCCGCAAATTCTTTATAGAGTTTTAAAATAGCTCGCTTTTCTTCTATATTCATGTGGTCTGTCCTAATTTTGTCAGAAATGTCTTTTGTCGTGTCATAATATTGAATGTTCGGTAGAGCGCTCTCGATATGGTAAAATTCGAAATATTCTTTTTCAATTCGGATAGCTTTGAAAGGTTCGTTCATCGTGACAGAAATTGTCCTATCTGTATTGTTGAAAACTTCAAAGGTAGCGCGATAGTTCGAAGCACAAGTCAAAGTTTCCGGTATAAATAGTCCATTGAAATTTTTATTAGTAATTATGATTTCGCCTTCGTTAATATTGACGGGATATTTTCGTAACAAACTTTCGAAAGGCGGTACCTCGAAAGTGAAAGAAGTTTCGTGGGGTTGTCTGTAAAAGAATGGTATTTGTACAAGGTCATTGTGCAGTAACTGATTGGTAAAATCGATATTCAAACCCAAATTTTTCAATTCCTTTAATCCTAGAATACCGTCAAAAAATTCGTGGAACTGAAATAAAACATACTCAGTCTCATAACAACTCTGGAATTCTTTGAAAGCAGGGATAAGGGCTCTAAACTGAATTTCTTTTTCGCCTAAGGAAGTTTTTAATTGGGAAGGTAGCCTAAAAATTTTATCAGGGTAATATTTTTCGACAATATATGGTTTCAATATTGAGGTGTGACATCCAGTGTCAATCAGTAATTTAATCGGGGGGTTACGAATTTTTATGTATGGGAGACCGTTGACCGTGGCAGAATGAAGTTCTGTCACGCTGTCTTGTTTTTTGGAGGCGATTCGTAAAAATTTTCGCCTTCAGGCTCGTGATTGTCGTTGCTGGGTTCATCTAATGGTTCGGGGGGTAAACAATGTCCGTCGGGGTAATGGCCAGTATAGGAATTTTCTTGATAGTGTTCAGGGTAAAGTTCTTGCATAGTGTCAGTTTGGTCATAGGTGTAATAGTCGTATTGGTAATTATTCGAATGATAGTTATGTGCAGCATCAAATTGATCGTAACTGTGATTGTACATTTCCTCATCGATGGGTGTCCATCTTTGGGGTTGTGAATGGGACGGATTGGCGAAAGAATGGGACATGGGTCTACAAACCGTAGGGGTTCTAGATGTAGTAGACATTGGTTCGAAAGTCCTTTGATCTGGTTTACCTGTCGGTTTGAATACATTTCGTGGCGGACCAAACACTTGTCTGTTAGTTGGAAACGTTTGTCTTACTGGTCGGGGTTGGACATTTATCGGTTGGCTGGGAAATGGGGGTCTAAAATTATTCTGGCTGTAGTTTGGAAATTGATTTTGGATTCTAGTGATGTTGGAAGGTTGGTTTTGAAACCCCGAGGCCTGATTTTGGGTGTTGGTTGTTTGAATTGGGGCCATGTGTTCAGAATTTGGAAAGCTATAATTTGGATAAAAGTTATTACGATTTTGTACAATTTGTCTATTAGGTGGTTTGCGTGCATTAACGTTCGGACGATTTTGGAATACCAGATTTTGGGTGTGTCTAAATTTTTCGTCCTCCTGGACGAAGTTCATTGCTGCTTCTAGGTAATCAGGATTTTGGACGATAACTTTGTCCTGTAGTCGAATATTCAGATTTCTCAAAAATACTTTAAGGGACTGGGATTCGTATTGTCGAATATGTATCGGTTTAGTAGCTTGGTCCATGTCGGGGTCAGAATTTATTTTGTAAGACAATTTACTGCGTAATAATTGGATTCGCTTTGCGAAGTCAAGGGGATGTTCGCCTCTATTTAGTGTAAGGGTAAACAGTTGTTGTTCGAGGTTATCAAGGCTTTGTCGGTCACCAAAAGTATTTCTCAATTCTAATTTTACTTGAGTCCATGTCCTCAATTCAGATCTTGATCCGATTAATAGCTGGGCTCTATCTTTCAATTTACTCAATAAAATACTCAAAATGCACTGGTTTAATGTGATATCGGCGCCATGATACCTTTTGTGAAATTGATCGGCGGCGTTAATAAATATTTCGAGGGTCTCTGACGAGCCATCGTATGTTGGAATAGTGTCCGAATAGATTTTAAACAATGTATAATTGATTTCCGTTGCCATATTCGAAACTCGCAATGAGCTTAAAGTATTTGCCAAACTTTCGATTATGGGATCGGTCATCAAACGCTATTTTGTATGCTTAAATTTTTGTGCAAAATTTGAATAAGAAAAAAAATCTACTGAATTTACCGAATTTATACTGAAATTTGTCACAAAAATATTCTTTGAACCAACAGAATAATTTCTTTCGAGAATTTCAAGATAACAATGTACAATACAAGCTATTCTTAGTCTTCTCACAGTGAGTTTTCAAACCGTGTAATATTTCACTCGAACAAGTGTCGTTGCCCTTTGAGATGGCAGCGAACTCTGATGAGTATCAGGTTTCGAAATGCGATTATATTTATTTGATGTTTTATTAAGAAATTCGGATAAGTAGTAAAATGCTTTGAATGTGATCAATAATTACTAATCTATGTGACTTCTATAGTCAGTCCACCAATTTCGATTACGATAAAAGAAAAATGATGGATTGATTGAATTTAATAATCAATATTCAACAACTTCTTTCAAAAATCTTTACGATAAAGTCTTGAAGAAAAATGTTTGAAGGCAGAGAGGAATACTCGACTTACCACGATGGTGAAACAGGTAGTCCTTTTCTGGAGTCTGCAGCGACTGGGTCTGCCGGTCTCTGGGTGGGCGATCGAAGCTGTTTTTTCGATAACGGATAAACAGTTGAAACTGACGAATTTCGCGATCGATATTCTTCCGTTATCCTACCGACTGCGCCAATAAAGCTTTCGGGCCACGAGAAACTATTTTTAAAAAGACAAAATTTAACTTTACAACAAATAACTTTATTTGTACGGAGAGAGATGTGTCTCTTACAACGTCGCTAACAGAACTAAACTAATTATAAAGCATGGTCAATCATATTCGCATAAACCTAAGTCAGCACTACATAGAAGTACAAGCTAAGGGTTTCCTGAGGGTTTGTACATATAACTTGCACGACCAACTCAACAAGATAGCTATCATTAGGATGTTCGTTGGTCTGCTGTCTTTTCCGATCATGCTGGATGAACGCTTTTTGCGATGGCTCTTCTCTCGTTCATAAATAACTATTGAAATATGTCCAATTACAACAATGTCCGTATTTTCACAGTGTCACAAAAATGAATCAAATCGAATGAATAAACCAGTGAAAAAGAATACAAGCAAATCGGATTATTTGCCTTATGTCGGTCCGTGCCGAGGACAGACACTAGCTATAGTTACAAATATAACAGTTATAGTTAGCTTGAAGAGAGTTTACCCCGCGCTCTTCAAGTTGCGGCACTCATCTGATTCCCATCACTCAGACATTTTCTCACATCCCTCACTTCGCTTCCATCCCTTTTCATTGACTCAGACCCAATCATTCATTCAACTCTTTCTCGTCCCTCCAACGCTTATCCATTCATTCAACTCTTCATCTTGCAGCTCCCCTTCATTTACTCAGTTAACATTTTCTCACAGGTTCAGTCAATCTGGTCCTCTCCGGATCCCACTCGATTTTCTTCGATGAGCATGGTCCTCTATAACTTCTTCTTCAGCATCGATTCCTAATCCTTCACTCCACCATTCTCTTACGTCCCTTACTTCGCTTTCATTCCTTTTCGTTGACTCAGACCCAACAATATTGATCCAACTCTTTTTTGTCCCTCCAACTCTTATCCATTCGTTCAACTCTTCATCGTTCAGCTTCTCTTTATTCACTCAGTTGACATTTTCTCACAGGTCCAGTCTATCTGGTTCTCTCCGGATCCTAGTTGATCTTCTCAGATGAGCATGTTTCTCTATAACTTCTTCAGTATCTCTTCCTAATCCTTCACCATCAGTCACCTCTTCTTCCGACTGACCTCGGAATTCTATCCACTGGGGAGGGATGACAACTCCCTTTTTTTCCACCACCTCAGTTTGTGTGGACATGGGCATCGTTCCATTGCCAAGCTCAATCTCCTCCTCGTCGTCGGTACTACTATCAGTTTCCACGGAAGCCTTCTCCTCCGATTCATAGGTTCTGTACGTTTTCAGCCTATTAACATGTACACCTGTTCATTCTTACCACCAATTAGTTTAACTCGGTAGGTTACTGGTCCAATTACTTCTATTATCACATAAGGATTTACCCAGGGCTTCACGAGCTTCTTTGATATTCCTGATTTAACATTCATACTCAAGAGATATACATAGTCTCCAAGCTCATATGTCATGTCCTTTGTTTTTTTGTTGTATTGGTGGGCTGTTTGAGTCTGGCCGCTAACTCAGAAGCGTAGTTTTCTGCACAATCGTACTTTATCTTCTGTGGTCGAATAAAGTCCTCTATCGGTAAAATTTGTTCTCGTCCATGCAACAAGATGAATGGGGTATAGCCAGTGGAAATATGAACATTTCCACGATACGCCATCAGTACCACCGGAACCCAGGTATCCCAGTCTCGTTGGTTGTCTGCTATATAGTGCGACAACATATCTTTCAGAACTCGGTGCATACTTTCTATTTGACCGTTCGACGTCGGGGCATAGCTAGAAGTTTATATTTTATTGATACCCAACACTTTGCACACTGCCTTAAATAACTCAGACATGAAGTTTGCACCTCTGTCTGCCAGTAGCATACTAGGCGCTCCATGTCGGCAGATGATGTGTTCGACAAATGCCCGCGAAATTGTGTCTGCTTTCTGGTCTGGCACTGGAATTGCTTCCACATACTTCGTGAAGTAATCTTGAAACGTCAAAATGTAACGATTACCATTCCATGATGTTACTAAAGGGCCAACTACATCCATGGACGTCGATTCCCAAGGTTCATAAGCTGTCGTAAACTTTTGTAAGGGTACTTTTCTCAGATGTGGAGAGGTTTTTCGCTTGTTACAGGATTCGCAAGCTTCCACATTTATTGTAATTTCTGCTCTCATATAAGGCCAAAAAAATCTATTCCTTATACTCCATAACGTCTTTTGTTGTCCCTGACGTCCTGCCATTGGTGAATCATGAAAATCTTTCAGAACTTTCTTCACCCTTTCCTTAGGTAATACTAATTTTTCCTCTTTATCCGCTTCGATTCTGTGAAGTATTCCATCCTTATCCAGGTGATATTCTTCTTTTTCCGTTTCTTCGTCTTTCAGTTGGAGCATTATAGTTTGACAGAACTGATCTCGACTTTGAGCCTTTTCCAACATATCACGATCCCAAACTGGTTCCATCACCAGATCTTCTTCTAATAACCAGACAGGTTTTTCCATAGTATTAGTATCCTCGGATACTTTTATCTCGATGTCTGACCCGTAGAAAATGAATTCAATCATTTCTACCACCTTTTTCCAAACCAATCCATCCAGTCCACATCCAAGCTTAGGAATTGCCAGAAACTTATCTTGGTTCCTTTCGCAACTAGTTCTGAGTTCTTTCAAACATGCCCATAAGGTTTGGTGAGTAGGTTTCAGATAATAGGCACTCTTTGTGACCAGGTAATAAATGGTCCTTTCGGGGAGTACTAGCATTGCTACTTCTCCTACGGGTTTTCCTTGCCTCTGTAGGGAGTCCACAGATCCATATCTCTCCTTAAAGGTCTTGGCGATCCCTGCTCCCATTGCTTAGTCCTTAGAAACACAATGAGCTAGTGCCCAATTTTCAGGTGAAGTGAACAAATCCCCTTTCTCATTGGTCAATTTCTGGAACTTTAGTGTTTTATGCTGTTTCTGGTACTCCTCAAATTCCCCGTACTTATTAAATGAATATTTAAATCATCCTCTGCGTCATTTAGATCTTCCATTACCTGTTGCCACAGTAATATTTGATTCAAATCTACGATTACGAGCGTCAAGGACAATATTTTGATCCAAAACTATCCAATTTATAGATTAAATATTCGAATATGATAACATTCCCCAACCACTCCATAGTAAAATATGAAGAGAACGATTTCATCCGATTGAGGGATCAAGGTTCTATCAGTATTCAATCAGGGTTATTCAGGTGACCATTGAAAACGGAACAACATTGACTGTCGATCAATTATTGCCAACTTTTCAACGTTGACTAAAATTTCCTATTCGGGTGACCATTGAAAACAAAACAACATTCACTGGAAATCAGAATTGTTTATTTTTCAACGTTGTTTTAATTTTCCTATTCAGGTGACCAACATGTATTGAATTTTTATCAACCTCTTGTACAAACACTGTTGGTTATTTGGCAAGTAGATTTGGTACTTGCTATCAGCTATTCAACGTTGTTTGTCAGTAAAATGGCGAATAATGGTTTTATTCTGCTAAATGAATGTTGCCAATGATGATGAAGAAAGGTAAAGAAAAAGTTTTCACAAAAATAATTCTCATTTTTGGAATAAATCAAATAATAATAATAAATGGCTTTATATTTATCTTAGGGATGTCTAGCTAAGTTATCCTTCCATATTCACATTACAGAACAGAGTTTTGAGGAGGGAATTGAGGGATCAAAGCGATCCTTTAAATATGAATGAGAATCAATTTTGTGTATCGCCTATCAAGGGACATGGTGAGTCAGTTGATCGAGACTCTGGAACCTCACTTACCTCAAGGAGTGAGGGAGGAATTATTTATCTCTAACAAATTGAAAGTAAATATTCTTGTTTAACAGAATTTATTTTTGTCATTCCTGTACAAAAAAGTTATATGTAAATCAAATAAACTTATATGATACTTTACTTTTCCACTTCACTGTTTCCCTATATTTTGGTCCTATAACAAAAGTTGATTTCTGCTTTCTTTCTGGCTTGTGTAGACCAAGTTCAGTAATTTTCATGCCAATGATTATCAACTTATTCAGAATACTTAGTAGCCAATTTTCCAAGTTAGGTATTCCTATTATATATTATACCTATTTCTTGTAGGTACCTGAATATTTCTCTAGCTTTTTTATGGTTTCACTAGTCCATTCCAGAAAAGTCTATTGAAGAGACAAACCAAAATGACCAAAATTCTCCTGCTGTACCTTATGCCATTCTTTTTGACTTCTCATTGGTCCCTTCAAAGTGTTTAATTCATTACACATTTTAGCAAATTCGTCATCCAGAATTTTTCCCCCCACTTTGAATTTTTCTAAGTATTGGAGGTATACTTTGTATTGCTCTGCACTGGTTTTTTTAGATTTCGCTTCAAAAATGAAACATGTTCATTGATTTTCAAAAACATGTATTGAAATCAAATTCTGGTACAAACTAGTCGTTATTCTTGTGAATAATTTTAAAACAAATTCAGATATAAATAATAAAGTCTCTATTCTCCTTATGATATACAACAAACACATTTCAGGTATTGATCCTCACAGAGCTTCATTTAAAATGAAAGTTTAGATGAACCCTCTCGTAAATATCACAAAATCTATGAATACTACTGGCCACAATTATCAAGTGCTCTGGCAATATTTTCCAGTCCTTTTCTCTCCACCTCCTGTCCATCTTGATATGCAGTGAGCAGACGATTTTGGGGCATTTTTCTGTTTTTGTGGAACTGTTGGTGCCTCCACTTGAATCACCGAAATATCCTCATTTTCAGATAGTCTTTCCTCAGTTTCACACATTGTTGCCTCATCTGCAAGTACAAATTCAGCAGCAGCTGCAGTTACTCCTTCAGTATCTGATACACCAGCTTCCCTAATTTCTTCCAGCTTCAGGCAGTTCAAAACCTGCCACAGCTACTGATCCCGTTACCTATAAGATCTTTTTCTCCAGGCTAGTCAGTTCTTTTTTCTCCCTAGCCCTTTTACTGACAGCACTTTTCCACTCACGAAATACCTGTAATATGAGAATGATAAAAATATATTCTCTTCATACCACACAGATCATTATAATTCACTCACCTTTTTCCAGTCATGACTGCTACAAGTGGGGCCATCGCCAGTGGCGTTTAATTCCTCAGTAATTTTCCCGTATTTCTGATTTTTTTTGGGGGTCATTCCAAGGGTTTAATAGGTTTAATTTACCCATTCTCAAAATGTATTTTTTTTCCAAGTAGTTCACGTATATTTGTAAAACGAAACGAATCGTAAACAAAAACAAATTCCAAAAAAGTCAACATGAAGTTAGCGCCAAAGCATAATTTAGGTGTTCCGTGAATAAAATAGCCAACATCAACCCCATTGTTATTTCAACGTTGAAAAAGAGTCATCGTTGGGAATGAGTGGTCACCTGAATAGGTTACTTTGCTCAACGTTGAAAACATGCATTGAAAAGTAGTTGGCAATTAATCAATGTTGCCTCGTTTTCAATGGTCACCTGAATAACCCTGATTAGAACGGTAGTCAAGAATACGGTTTTTGTGATTTCAGTAAAACCACGCCCACTTTCTCTCACTTGTTCTATTCTACTACCGTCAAGAATAGGGCCACTGGTCGGCAACCGAAATATTCGGAATTTTATTTTAGGTTAGACTTCGTAAGGTAAGATGCGCTTTCGTCGTTTCGTCAAATGACCGTTGAGAAATTCGTATTGCTATTTCACTTTTACTCTCTCAAAGAGAGAGAACGCATTGCTTCCACATTATACACTAAAATGCACGGCATTAGCGCTCCAGCCAATGCTGGTATTACTAATAAATTTTGTATGAATGGTCTTTAAATCGCTAACAATTTTATATGGTTATTCAGTCTACGTAAGGTTACTCAGGTTAGGTTGGCTGTAATTCACGCAATTTCAACTTAGTTTTCCTTTTTCTTGTCTTGTCATTTAAACTCACCGCCAGTACAGTGACCAATCACAGATCGCTTATGCCGTGCACTTTTTTGTTGTCTTATATTCACGGGCCAACTACGACAATTACCGAGATATTACGAACTAAATGATCACGGCTAGTGAAAAATTATGATTTCTGAATAATATTTTACCTATTCGCCCGAAAACATCCAGAAATGGACGGATTCAGTATGTCGAATAGAGGACTTCGGATAAGGATTCAGTGATGCCACCACACAACTTTTGGCTTTAAAACTACTGGCACGTTTTTCGGCATTTTTTCTTCATGTCAGGGTTCCTGGCACCCTCAGGAACCCCGTAATATGATTGAAATTGTTCATAACGACGGAAATATTGAGATTTTCCATAAAATACAAAACACTAGGGACTTTAATTTTGTTTAGGGATTTTTCTTTCAAAATGGCGCTAAATTCAGAACTAGAGCTAGAGTTTTGTTATTGAAAGAGGTATTGTGTAGTCTAGGAAGTGCCGGATAAAGCCACCGTGGGGTCCGTAGCAAATGTGAACAAGAGGCCCTTGATTTGCATTAAGTATTAAAGTATAGAATATAAAATAAAACAGCACATTTACAAAAAGACTTTCCTTGATTTAATCCGAGCAAATTTGGAGATAACACACGTCAAATCAATATTTCTAAGTTATTCACTTTCTATGTTCATTATATTGAGGTCGTTTGATGTTCTTGTCTCATTGTGCTCCTTAACACATTTTTAAAACGCCTTAACGTTGAAAAAGAACATTCTCCGCTGCAGTTGGTGATTATCAAAATCAAGTGAATGCGAAACACTATTCCAACATTTGGGAAACACGATTCCAATGAATTTTATGTCAACAGTTTATAAACTTGAAGTTCTTGAGCCTCGTGCTTTTTCTTTCTGGTGTCAATATCAGCAGCCACATCTGTTTTCAGCAGCTTCGCAAACTGCACCAGTTCATTGCCCAGACTGTCTTCCACATCGTCTAGGAAATAATTGACGATAGTTCTTTTTGAGATCTTTCCTGCCGAAGTTTTCCAAATACACTCTAGTCACTTGATGGTAAGCTTCCATGCATTTAGCTAATGCAGACAATTACAACAATAAAAACATGAATTTCAAAACGTTGTCCAGGTGTTTGATGTTCTTTTATGAGGTCTGTGAGTAGAGCTGCTGCTGAAATGGTCGTACTTTGTATTTTGCTTGGGTTTTCTTGTCGATTGCTGATATTCTTCACAGCCAATTAGGGCTTTGGCTTTTGCCTCTATATCTGAACATTTGCATAGTATTGCTTGGGAGTAGCCTTGTAATGATTTATAAAGAGCGTACCTATCTCGTGTTAAGATCTTGATCGGACGACTGCAACGAAGTGTTCTAGAATTTCATTCCACGCTATAGTTATTATTCCCATTTCTAACTTTATTCATTTTCTGTAGGTGGTATAAAAAACATATCTTACCTGATAGTTTTTTTTTTACTTTGCGCACAGGCGCGAGGCCCCCCAGGCGCGGAGCCCGTAGCATTTGCTTACTGGCTAATTTGCTAACTGGTACTTGGTAGCATGCTAGCTGGCAAATGCGGCACTGAGTGTAGGGTTATTTCTTTGTCAGTGTACATTCGTTCCATGAAAAAGTTCAAAAGTAGAAATGATATTCAACATTTTTAACAGTTATGATTAAAATGTAACACATATACCCACAAAACAAACAAAATACAAATTCTGTGATGTAACCTCAAAGTATTCAGGCGAAGAGCATTTTAATCAGAAAGGTAATAAGGTTTGTTTGTGCGTGAAAGTTACCACTCAGAATATTTTCTAGATCGATCAACTATTTGGCAACTAGGAAACGTGAAATACGCAATTTTTTTTTTTTTTAATTCAGGAAAATGATATATTTTGAATTTATCGCCATTTTGTGAGAAAAATCCCTAAAAAAATTAAAGTCTCTAGGGTTTTGTATTTTATGGAAAATCTCAATATTCCCGTCGTTATGAACAATTTCAATCATATTACGGGGTTCCTGAGACTGCCAGGAACCCTGTCATGAAGAAATCTTGCCGAAAAACGTGCCAGTAGTTTTAAAGTCAAAAGTTGTGTGGTGGCATGACTGAATCCTTATCCGAAGCAAAGAATATCTACAATACTGAACAAGAAGCGACACTCTTGTCGGCGCCTTTGATGTTCGGTAGGTAATTTTTGATGACCTCCGCCATTTTGTTGGGGTGCTAAAGGTCGGGACACAGGAAAAAAATTCATTATTGAACGACAGAAGCTGCATCCGCGTACCGTGGGAAGCATTGCGAAATGAAAAGAAATATATTTGAAATGATTTAAGATTAGCTGATTTATTTATTTAATCATCATACGAGAAAGAGAAATTTTTCAAGCACAAAAGTTGTTAAAAATTACTTGAATAATAATACAACCACAGAACAAAACTATGTCATAGCACAGAACATAATAATTCTGACAGTTGACATTGGCAACAATGAATCAGCTGCATCGACATAACCTTGTTAATGATCAGCTGTTCAACATCCGCCATTTTGCCAGTAAACATGCGCACTAGAAAACGATTTTCCCCCACCACTGCCACTGTCGCTTCTTGTTCAGTATTGTAGATATTCTTTGTCCGAAGTCCTCTATTCGTATGTACACAGTATGTTCAGAAATGGACATTTTCAGTACGTCTTGAATACGTCCAGGACATTCAGACCTGAATTGGACCTAGAATGGACGTACTCAGGACGTCGCGTGCTATATGGGAAAATGAGATGATAACCATCCCAGAATTAAAATTGTTTCATGAATTTCGATCTCAAGAGTCAGTAAGCATTCGAACTATAAACAATAAGCGGAATTTTAGGATAAATGATTCCCAGGAGAATAACTTGCCACTCGATTTTGACGTCATCTTGTACTCTTGTCATATACCTCGGGACCAGGTAGCATAGTGGTTAAAGCGACATGTTTCAATCACTTTGGCAGCCATTCGGTGATGGTTCAAACCATGGCGACTGCCGAAATTTTTCTGATGGTCCGAGAAAAGTGCTAGGAATCGCACGTAAAAAGGTAAGATCTCGTTAATCCTTTGCTCGCACAAGTTTCGACTTCTGAGGGCTGCCGTTCGTAAGGAGACGACAGCTGGTTAACGGAAAAAAACAATTTTAACAATTTTTTTTTTTATTTTTTAACATAGGGAGGAAATAAAAAAATTGAGAATATTTTGTGTACAAATACAAATATATCTTTTCAAGTAAGCCTGGATTAACTCACATGTATGAACATGTATTCACGGTAAAAGAAAAAGAGGGTTTTTATGTGAAATCTCATTCAATCCCCATAGCTCACCAGGAAACTGTCCAATAAACCATTGATCAGATGGAAAAGTGGGGTGGCGATATCTCTTAGGTCAACCCCGTTCACTTCGCCACTAATGACCAACATGAAAAAGGATGCGGTACGGTACGCGTTTGCCTAGATGTTCGGCGATTGAATTCAATAACCGAAAAAGATCATGAGTTACCACGTCGTGTTGAAGAAATCATGCAGACACTGACCGGATTCAAATAGTATAAGACTACTGGATTCAAATAATTCCCATTGTCAGATCCCTCTTGAAGAAGAATGTGAAAAACATACAAAAGGTTCTTGTTTGGAAATCGAATCTATTTTTTCGACGTTTAAGCCTTTGTGATAGCAATTGCCGTGTTGTCATTTATGCGCAAGGAGACTAAACGTTATTTAACAAGGAGAGCTTTCCCCATAAGACAATGGGGACACTAGTAGAAAGAGATGAAAGAATATTTGTGACGAAATGTGACGTAGTTGGACGTGTCATGGCCGCCGTTCTCTATAGACAGTGACGGACTAGCCCCTTGGTATATGAGTGTTACTGCTGACAGTTTTGTTGCTTGGTTCGAGTTCGACTGTTTACTCATATCCAAGTACGTAACTATGATGCGTTGATGCTACAAGATTCTGATTGGCTAGAGCTTATTAAACCCTCCTTGTTAGTTTAGTCTCTTTGATTTACGCGTGCAATCGATACAATTTTTGGAAGCCGGAATTCAAACTTTTCATTGCCATATGTTGCTAATTATCGGTGATTCACTAAAAAATCACATTAAGAATATGAAATTGGTCTTTTCCCGATTACACGAGGCCGGTTTCATTCTAAAATTAAAAAAATGTCAGTTCTTCTGTCAAGAAGTAAATTTTTTAAGTTATGTAGGTACTTGATGAAAACGTTTTCAAACCGGATGCAAACCAAGGAGACTAAAATTTCGAAGCGTTTGAGAATTTGAAAAAGGAGTTGCAATCAACCCACCATGACATCAAACTCACTTTTCATGTCGAGCTGGACACGTGCGATGTGTGCATTTCGCCGCAGTGCACAAATCGCATGCACGCTTTACCGACTCGTCAAAGGTAAACGCAAGGCGGTAGCTTGGGCGAGCAGGCTGCTGCTTGATCGTGAGCGCCGTTACAGTAGTACAATTGTTTAAATAGAAGATAATCAATGCCTGTGGAAAAGGTATTGGACACAAACGCGAGTGTCATCTAGCGTGATTAGTTACAAAAAATATTTGACGTCATTTTAATGCAGGTTTCTTCAAAAAACCCTGATTTTAATGCTTTTCCATTCTTTTAATCAATTTACGACATGACTTGGAGGCCAGATCAGTGAGTTGCGACATGACTTGGATGCGAGATCACTGTCGCCATATACATGTCGCATCCATTTGAATCAAATATAAATCCCATAAGGTTGGCTAACTACCCAGATAACACACGATATCCTATGGATATCCATTTTATGTCCAATTCTGGTCGGGATATCCTTGGATCTGAAATGGATATTCATTGGATATCCATCGAAGGATTTGGAATGGATATCCTTCAGCAAATATCCTATGGATATCCATAAAATATCCACAGTTATTATGGATGTGATTGAATTGCAAGACTTATTTTGATATTATCAATTTCTGAGTTTCTTCCATGCTCGTACACGAATAAAAGCATTTCAAGAATACTCTTATCTTTCGTTTTCCGACTGGATCTGAAATGGATATCCATAAGATATCCGTAGAGATTATTCATAAGATATATTATATGGATATCCTATGGATATAGTTCAGGAATATCTTATGGATATCCTTGAAGGATATCTTATGGATGTACAGGTTGGTACCCCCCGAACATCCATTGGACGTCCATAGTATATGCTTTGGATATTTCCTGATGTCCATAGTACATCCAGCATATCCATAACAGATGTCCAGTGGATATCCATTGGATGCCCATGTGTTATCTGGGAAATGTCGAGCTGAATTTTGGATATCGATGTTTTTTTCTCTCTTCAACGTACACAAATTGTATCTTTATGAAAATAATATTCTACAGATGGCTATAAAATATCCGAAGCAAATATAAAATAATGAATGTTTTGCACTCTTAAGTTCTGTACTGAAATGCACTATATGAGAGCTCCGACCAACGCTGCTTTTATTAACAATTTTGGAAGAATATTCGATAAATCGCTAACATTATATGTACGTAAGATTAGTCAGGTTAGGTTAGGTTGACTGGTGATTCACTCATTTTTAACTCAGTTTTTCTTCTTTCTTGTCTTGTCATTTAAACTTACCGCCATGACAGTGACTAATCGCAGAGCGCGTATATCATATCATGCACGTCATGCAGTTTATTTGTCATGTTCTGTGATTGCTGGCATGCTGGCTGTGCGATTTGTGCAAAAGAGAAACTTAACCTTACTTGCTTACTTTTGTGGTTTTACTGGTTTTCCATTACATAGTTACGTCTCTGATTCCTGGTTTAATTCACGTGGATTTTGAGGATTTTGGTTTTGTGCAATTGGATTTTTTCATTCCTTCAAATACATTTTGATGGTAAGTGGTAGAAATATAATATTTAAACTATTTTCAATCAATGCATTTGTGCCAAAATTAGGTGAGAGAAAATAGATAACATCAAAAGAAATATCAAACAAAAATGCTGATATGTACTTATGAAAAATAAAAATTGGAATCCGAACGAGTATTATAAAGTCTACAAACTTCACTAAATGACGCCTGTTCCATCTCGTCAATGGTCGACTTCAACATCATGCATTCCTGATAATGAAATAATGTCTATTGAAAATAATAATTCTGATTATTCATCAACTCTTTTGTTATAGAATTTGATAGTTCTGCAGACGAGGTTTCCTCTTTGGATAATGGATTCGTATTCAATTCAGTTACAGAAAATACTTTTCATGAAACTAATAGACTCGCTAACAGATAAGATGAATAATATAACTGCACCATGTAGGGATGTTTTATCGATATTTGTAGAAATGGATCATTTCCACATTGGTTTCTTGAGAAAATCAAACAATTGGTGGAGTATTTGGACAACAGGGAGAAATTCAGAGCTGTTGTGAGTGAATAATGTTTTATCTATCTTTTTTCAGGTCGATGAAGTTTCAAAAATTGGAGGTTCACCATTATATGATTTTATGAAACGTTGTCTTTCATCCAATATAACAAAAATGATTTTGCATCAGAATATAGCTGGTATGGGGCAAAAAAGAGTTTTTGTTGAACTCAAATTGGCTAAACTTTTACTAGGTAATGAGAACATTTTTCATATAAAGTTCTGCCTATAATGAAGAATACACATAGTAAATTCTTCAATAGAATTTATTCCTTATTCCGGCTTGAATTTTCTTCCCTTATGTGGTATATAGGATTAGTGTTTACTCAATTTCAGACGCAGCTAATTCCAATGGTCTGGCAGCAAATATAGGAAAATGTCAGAAGAGACAATAAAAAGTTGGCTACGAATGGCCAAACAAAGACATCTGCTAGCTTCGAAAAAACAGGAAAAACCCCAAGAAAAAACCGAGATTGTCATTCTCTGAGTGGCCTGTTTTTAATTTATTTTTGGTATCAAAAAGAATATTTTATTATTACAATATAATATATTCACATTTTTTATTCTTTTAATATCATAATGTTATTTCATCAATAAGAGTATAAATAATTTTTTTTATCCTCTCGTTTTTATTTAATTGAAATTATTATTGTTTTGTCATAATTGTAATTTTTATTTATTTAAAAAAATCCCTAAAAGATATCTTTTGGATATCTGTGAACAATATCTTATGGATATCCCAGAAGGATATCTCATGGATATCCCAGATTTTGGACATTTGGGATATCCAGAGGACATCCAGTTGACATCCGGTGGATATTTTATGGACGTTCGATGGATGTTCCGAGTGGAACAAGCTGGACGTCCATGAGATATCCTTCTGGGATATCCATGAGATATTTTTCTGGGATATCTCATGGACGTCCAGCTCGTTCCACTCGGAACATCCATCGGACGTCCATAAAATATCCACCGGATGTCAACTGGATGTCCTCTGGATATCCCAAATGTCCAAAATGAATGTCCAGTGGATATCCATCGAATGTCGACGTTAATAAAAGATTAATTCCACACAATGACATACTTTATCATCGAAGGACTGTCGACGAACCCAGTTTGTTGTGTGTACCTTTGACACTAAGCGACAAATTTATTGAGGCCTATCATGTCACCCTAGAGCACCTCGGCTCATACAAATGTTGGTTGGCTCTCAAGTCACAAGTTTGATGGACCAACACACGTCTAGAGATATCCAATCTAGTATTAAAAAGTGCGAAGTCTGTCAGAAAACAAAGTCAACAATATTACCTAAACCAGCTCAACATCCGATCGTAGCAACTTCGGAACTAGAAATTGTGGCTCTAGATATTTATGGCCCTCTCGCTCGCAGTAGGACATCAGGGACGTGTTAAGTCTCCCAGTTAACACAAACCTCTAGGCGTTGTCGCTTTCTTGATTATTGTGGTAACAGATTGAGTTACTTATATACAAAAAATAAGTTCGATTCCGGAAAATGACTTTTTAAAAACAATTTATTTTGAAGAGCAACGTTACAGTGTGGTTATAGCATGAAGACTGAATATAAAAAGCAAACAATTTATAACATGAACCTTCCTTTATAGACTCGGAAGGAAGTGTCCTATTCTGCTGAGGCAGCGCTGAGCCGGTTCGGTTCGTGTGACTCTCTGTATGGAGCGTTCCTATAACTCCTCCGCCCTTAGAGAGAAATCCTGGGGGTAACAACAGGATTTGAAGATTCCATCCTGGGGGTTTCGTCGACATCTCGTGGTTGTTGGGTCCTTCTTTGGTAATATCGATAAAAAATAAATGTTAATAATATAAACATTAGTAGGTAAATTAAAATAGTCCAGACACTAACGTTGTTGAAATGTACGATTGCTCCTGGAATGGTGTTAAGTTTTTGAGTTTGTATTTGAAGAGAATCTTTCAAATGTTTCAGTTCATTCAAATTGATTTTGTCCAATTTTAAAGGTGGTAATTCGATTTCGTTTTTATCACTGTTCATGTAGTTGATTTTTAGTTCTGGCAATTCAATGTTTTTGAATTCACTTTTAGGATTTTGGTTATTAATGATTTTAAAATCGTTAATTTGCACTGTACACTGGAGTTCTAATAATTCTAATACAAATGTTCCTTGCAATGGGATATTGTCCGTATTAGCACCGCACTTTTGTTTGGCTAAGGTAAGTTGAGGGGCGATGATGATCCGCTTATTGTCCTCGATCTTCTGAATTTTGAGGTCTTTTATTTCGGCTGTAACTGGATGACAACTGGAGTGGGATGTGGAATATCCCAACATTTGCACTTCGCACGATCTTCTTCTTTTATTTTCGTTGGCGACGTTTCGTGACAGAGAAATTCTTCACGTACGATTTCTTGACACTCTGAGTCGAATTGCATGTAGTTTTGCTCGTTGAGGATGATAAATTTTGATTGTGGAATAATTGTTTGGAATTGGGGTCCTTGACGGGTTGGTAAGGGATAAAGATGGAAATAGTTATAGTTTTCCATTTCCACAATTGGTACTTCAATCACAAATATTATTTGATTTCCTTTAGTGAAGCTCTTGATTTCAATGATTTTTTCGAAAATTAAAATATTTTCTGGTTTTGGATCGAAAGGTAATTTATTTTGTGTTAATTGAGAACTAAGTTAATTTCATTCAGCAATTCGCTCGGTTCGATCATTGAGTTGTGAAAGACGTTTAGTTTGGCAAATGTGATGGCAATTTCAATTTTCTCTAAAATTTCTGAAATTGTCTGAAATGCCACAATAATCTGATTGATCATCACATGAATGAGTAAAAAGTGATATGTTTCCATGTTATGTATTTCAACTTTTTTGAGTATCTCTTCAATTTGATAAATTCCAGTTTTAAGAGCCAATTGGTTGTATGCAAGTGTTTGGGTATACTTTTATTGAAAGATTCAATAGAATTTTGGAGGATTGTAATTTGTTCGTTTTGATTTTAAATTGAGTGTCTGATAGGGAATTGATAGCTTTATTGTATCGTTCAGCATCGTCTTGATCCAGATTTCCTGTAATAGTTCTAATTATTGATCCCAAACCATTTATTAGGCCACGTTTTGATCGATATCGATTATACATAGGATTCAATTGATTTATTTGTGAAATAATTCAAGCGTCGTTGTCAATCGATAAGAATTATAATATTCCAATTTGTAGAGATGTTCTGGTCCATTTCTGGACCATTTTTTTCTATTGAGCGTTTTAGTGTTTGAAATTGTTTTTGGATGGATTGAAATTCAGTGATAACATTAGAAATATCAAAAATTTGAATGAATGACCAGAAATCGACTTGATTCTGAGCATTACCAAGTTTCAGTGTCAATAGTCCAGGGTTATTGGACAAGTCATGGAATTTGGGGTTGGTTAGTTTGCTGCTTGCGAGGGTGAAGCACCTGTAACAATAGGAGTTTTTTTCAGTTCTTTTATATGTGCTATTTCTTTTTTATTTTTATTCTGTTCGCTTGTAATTTGGACTCGATTTCGTTCTAATATTTCGGTTATTACATATGGACCTAAACATTTTTTATTTTTTTTATTTCGGTTTTGGGGATTCACTTTGAAAACCGTTTTTCCTAGAGAAAATTCTTCAATACTTTCGCCTTGGGTGTTATTTTTTGTAACTAATTTCTGTTTTCTAGAATTTGAATTTTCTTCAACTTTTCGGTATACATGTTCTAATTTTTTCTTATGATTTTCTGCGTAGTCAGTAAAGAATGTGTCCGGTAAAAATATTTCGTTTGGATTTCGGGAGTTTGTGTGTCCAAAAGTCAATTCAAATGGTGTGTAATTAGTTATGTTGTGTATCGAATTATTATATCCGATAATGGCATAGTCCATTATATTTTCGGTTTCATTGGGGTTGGTTTCTTTAAGTATTCTGAGATGTTCTATAATTGTAGAGTGAAATCGTTCCGCAATGCTATTTGATTCGTGATGTGCTGGGGTGGTAAAATGGACTTATTTTGTGCAATTTCAAGATTTCTTCTTCCGTTTGATTTTTGAATTCGGTTCCGTGGTCGACTACCAACTTTTCCGGTATGCCACAGGATGAGAAATATTTTATCAAAGCTTGACTTATGTGGATTGCTGTTTTTCCTTGAACTTCGTACGCTTGCGCGAACTTCGTGAACGAATCAACTAGAGTCAAATAGTTCTTTTGATCATAGAAGAAGAGGTCAATGTGAACAATTTGGAACGGTTTCGAGGCTGTTTCTGTTAACATGAGTGGAGTATATGGTTTTTTAGCATATTTCGCGCGTTGACAAATTTCACAAGAATTGATATAATCTGTTACTGATGTCTTAATACCGATCCAATAATAATTTCTTTTAAATTTTTCTAGAGGTTCTGTGATTCCACGGTGATTTGTTTTACTCTCGTGGTGGTTTCTCAAAAGTAAAATTTGTTCGTCCCTATCGGTGATGGTGTTTATTCTTTTGGTACATCTGATTAATTTAGGACCATTTTGGGAAAAATTTTGGATGTATACTTTATTAAAATTGTTGTAAAGACGGTCAGAATGGAAATATATACAGTACATTTTTCCTGTCATGGTATAATCTCTCAAGAATTCCAGAATTAGATTTTCGCTATTTGACTCCGTTATTTCCAGGGTGATTATTTTATGGTGTTCGTAATTTTCTTGAATGACTTTCAATCTATGATGAGGTTGGGGGAATACTAAAATTTGGTTTACTTTATTGTTAATAATTTCATCTAAAATTTTTATACCGTCATTAGTGGTCTCGTTTAGAGTACTGTCCCAGCGAGCACAAAAACATCTCAGAGATGTTAAAAGTAAGAGTTTTTGAGACATCAAACCTCCACTGCGATGTTCTGTTCATACATGAATATAACGTGTATGTAGGTGCAAATGTCCGCCGCACGCGGCTATTTTTAGGACGTTCCTGGGACATCACAAAAAGCATTTCTTTCACGTTTTTTTCAAAGCCTTTTTTAAAACACAACATAACATTTTTAAAGCTTTTCGCTTACATTAAATCACTCTGTATATAAAACATTGTTTGAGATGTTCTTGAGACATAAAAAATGCACTTTTATCTCGTTTTTGTCATTGATTGTACAAATCGACAATAGTCAAAATATGAAGAGAACTCTGGGGCGATTAAAAAAAATAATACATATAACTTATTTTAATAGAATCAAAGGAACACACATACAAATTTAAACCTAAAATATTTTCTGTTTATACAAACTGAACACTGGTGGTTGTCTGGTTCAACTGAATTTAAACAAAACTGTGAATACACCCTCAATAATACAGTGTCCTTGACTGATCACTTTACATAGATAAGGTATACATGATGATTATGATGATGATTTTACGAGTCAGAACCGGTATATGTTTTTGAGGTTATTTATTTTCTGTATATCGACAATTCATTCCTTACTTTGCAGTCAGTGATCAACTTGATTACTAAATATAATATTTTGTCTTAACAAAACGTTTCACTTCACTCTAAAATGACTACTATTACGGAAAACAAAATGGGGTAAATTAAGTCCAAACTAGAAACGATACTCTCCGTCAACTCAAACATCACTGAGATCACATGATCACATTTGACGCAGCACGTGCTGCGTCGAAATATCAGAATCGTCATTATTAGGGTTGTTTGGGGGTTTTATTCGTACATCGGATATAATTTGGATTTTCTTTTTTGGTTCAGTATTTTCACGAGATGTAGAAGGCATTTCATTTTGAGTAGGATTTTCAGCAAGGTTTCTGAGGTAATCTAGGGTCTCTCTGTTGATATCTCCGGGATTGTTTGCAACAGATTCGTTTTCGAGGGCATTTATAGTTATTCGGGAGAGAGCGTCGGCATTTGTATTTAGTTTCCCTTTTTTATGAACAATTTCGTAGTCGAATTCTTCAAGTTTAAGGCGCCAACGAATTAGTTTAGAATTTGGTTCTTTTAGGTTGAAAACCCAAATGAGTGGTCTATGATCAGTATATATTGTGAATTTCCTGCCAAAGAGATAGGGTCTGAATTACTTGGTTGCCCAGACAATTGCAAGTAGTTCCTTCTCTATCATACTATATCTTTGTTCCGTTTCGTTCAAGGTTCGTGAAGCAAACGCAATTGGTTTGTCTGAACCAATCGAACCTTGTGCACAGATTACTTAATCTGTGCCTTGTGATAGAACTGAGCCTAGAGCTACATTAGAGGCGTCGGTTGTCAAAATGAATGGTTTGGAGAAGTCAGGATATTGTAAAATGGGTGCATTAATGAGAATATTATTACATGTATTGAAGGCTAAAATGAAATTTTGATCATGAGTGATTTTTGAATTCTTTTTTAAACATTGTGTCAAAGGTTTGGTTATTTTGGCGAAATCTCTAATGAATTTTCGATAGTAACCAATAAGACCTAGAAAGCTTTTTATTTCTTTCTGAGTTGTTGGTATCGGAAATTGTTTTATTGCTGAAATTTTTTTCTGGATTAGGTTTGACTCCAGATGGTGTTATGACGTGACCTAGATAGGTGACCTCTTTCCTCAAAAATTCTGACATGTCTAGCTGTACTTTAAAGTTTGATTGCCTGAGGTGTTCAAAGACTGTTTTCAATTTGACTATGTGCTCTTGAAGAGACGTGCTGAAGACTACAATGTCATCTAGATATACTAGGCATGTTTCACTCTGTAGTCCTCTCAGGATATTATCCATAACTCTTTGGAAGCACGAAGGAGCATTTTTCAACCCAAAAGGCATCCTTTTGAATTCAAAATGGCCGTTGTCGGTTGAAAAAGCAGTTTTTGGAATATCTGAATGGTCCATTTCGATTTGGTGGAACCCATTTGAAATATTGACTTTTACCTAACTTGTCAAGTATTTCAGTGATGTTTGGCAAGGGATATTTATCACCTATAGTCTTATCGTTTAATTTCCGATAATCTATAACAAGCCGCCATTTTCTTTTACCTGATGCATCTAACTTTTTTGGTACAATCCAAATGGGACTGGACCAGGGTGAATTCGAATTTTGAATGATTCCTTGATCTAAACATTTTCTTAATTTGATCTTTAACCTCGGATTTGTGAATTTCTGGATATCGATAAGTTTTTGTGAAAATTGGTGTTTCGTCAGTAATGTTTATTTTGTGTTTAAATTCGTTCGTGAATGTCAAAGGAATTTTGTCAGAATAAAATATATCGCGATATTCTAGGCAGAGATTTTTTATTGCATGTTTATCTTCAAGATTACAATGATCCAAACGTAAATTTTTGAGATTAGATTTCAAAATATCGTCTGTATACTGATTCAAATCTTCGTCTGTGTCCATTTTTTTCAACAAAATTAAATTCACTGATATTCAACATTTCAATATCGAATGGTCTGTTTATAGTAATCGTGACTGGTTCTGTACTAGAGTTCATGATGGAAGTAATGATAGAATAGTTATTTACAGTCACTAAAGCACGAGGTGATTCTAATTGTTCATCAAAATGTATATAGTCCAGATATCCTGTACCTTTTTGCTGGTTTACTGGTAGTTTAACGATTTCTGAAGTTCTCGGTGGAATAGTTATAGAATAATTCAAATTATTGTTAAGTATTCCGGGATTTTCGGGTTCGTAAACGATCGGAATTTTAACAAATGGAGTTGTGATGGATTTTTGATGAACGTTTACTGAAGCATTTAGTTGTTTTAGCAAATCAATACCAATCAATCCATCATATTTTTCACTGAATTTAAATAAGTAAAATTTGTGTACGCCACTGACTCTGAAAATTTGGAAAACTGGTATATTTATGACTTTGTTGTGGTAACTTATACCGTGAGCGGTTTGAATATTAAAATCCTCATGAAAAATATCGTTTCTGAAAAATTTGTAAGCTAACAGGGGGTCCATTAGACTTCTGGTACTCCCTGTATCAATAAAAAAATTTGCGTTCAATTCAGGAATGTGTACGTAAGGTAAATTTGCCTTAATTAGATTAACGTTGATTACGTGCTGTTGGTTGAGGTGTTGGCTATCTGAAAATCAGCGCTAGAGCAACTTGATACTCCTGGGTCATAGACATCGCTAAGATAAGAATTCAAATTGTCATGGTTTTCAGGTTCATTGTAAGCGTCAATGCACTGAGATTCTGAATTATAATCTGTTGGATTTCCGCAATAAATTTCTTCGTTTATAGGGTATTCGAAATTATTATAATTTTCGGAATAAGGGTAATAGTTACTGGTATCATATTGATTTTCGGGTTTATCGACATTTTGTACAAATAGTTTGGTGAAGGTTCACGTTTTTCGGGGTTGCATTCTGGTGTTACCAGATGAAGTATCCATCGGTTCTGGCTTCTGTTGGAATTGATTTGATGTTGGTGGATAATTTTTAGTGACTTGGCTTTGCCTCGATGTGGAATATGGGTGTTTTTGAGTTGAAAAATTTGTATTAAATCTATGCTGCATTTGATTATTTTGATACGTTATTGGAAAATTATTCTGAAAGGGTTGTCTAGTTGGAAATCTCTGAAAATTATTTGGGAATTGAGATTGTTGGAAGCTGTTTTGAAAGGGTGGTCTTTGTGTGTTATTTGGGAATGGTGACCTCTGAAAATTGTTTTGAGAGATCGGGGATGGAAAATTATTCTGAAAATTAGGTCTCGACTGATGAGGGTGTGAAAAGTGGGTTGTGTTGAACGATTGTTGAGCCTGCATTGGTTTAGAATTAACGGGGGTCATTCTTTGTAGGGGCTTGAACGAATTTTGAGTATTTAGGGTGTTACCCCTGTGTTGGCTGTAAAGGAAATTTTCTTCCTCTATTACCAGAGACATGGCTTTTTCTAGGCTATCAGGGTTTCGCAATCTTATGTTACTTTGCAAATGACCGTTTAAACCTCTAATAAATGTTTTGAGAGCTAAATCGTTATAATTTTGAAGTCTAATTTTGATTTCGTTTGCTGTAATATTTGTGTCTTGGCAACGCATACCAAAATTGTATGGTGCTTCGTTTTTGAATGGAAATAAAGCGATCAAATCTTGTACGAGACAGTCAATATTCCGTTGATCTCCAAAACTCAATGTAATCGCAGCTTTAATTTCTTGCCAAGTTCTCAGTTCTGTTCTTGAACCAATCAAGCTGAGGGCTCTACCGGTTAATTTGCCAATGATAGCACGCAAAATATAAGTATTTATTTGAGCATTATTTTGATCTGAAAATGTATTGATAAGATTTTCACAACTATCGAGAAAAATACCCAAAGTATTTGGATTTCCTTCATAATTCGGAATTACGTCTACGTAAAGTTTTAATAGTTGATAATCTACAGGGCGTGCCATAACGACTGGTGAAACAAGATTATTCAATGTCACCTTGTGACATCAATTATTTAAAAATAAAATGAAAATTACTTTTAAAAGAAAATAAAACCAGATTACTATAGTATGAAAGTACGTGGAAATGAAAAAATAAAACAACTGAATAAAATGGGCGAGGAAATAATCAATCAAAGGATAGCAAAAATTTCTTACTCTTACAGTGTTAAGATGATTTTCATTTCGTTTCTTCTTATCCTAGTACCAATGGGATTCAGGAGAGTTTGTCCTTGGTCCTTGGGTTTCCTAATTTAGGCTGGTTTCGGCGATGTGTGTCCTCTACCAGGGTTTTGGAACTTCTGAAGCTGGTGTCGGCAATTTGTGTCCTCTACCAGGGTTCTGGAACTTCTTAAGATGGTTTCGGCAATGTGTGTCCTCTACCAGGGTTCTGGAACTTCGGCTATGTGGTCTTCGGTTTCAGATTACTCTTCGATTGCTTCAAAAGGCCACTTTCACGAACTGTTCGTTTCGTCCATAAACTATTGAAACAGGCCGGCACAACGCGATTTTTGTCGTCGAACCGTTAGACGAAATCCTACAACGACTGCGCCAAAAATAAGTTCGATTCCGGAAAATGACTTTTTGAAAAAAAATTATTTTGAAGAGCAACGTTACAGTGTGGTTATAGCATGAAGACTGAATATAAAAAGCAAACAATTTATAACATGAACCTTCCTTTATAGACTCGGGTGGAAGTGTCCTATTCTGCTGAGGCAGCGCTGAGTCGGTTTGGTTCGTGGGACTCCCTGTATGGAGCGTTCCTATAACTTACATTGCTGTTACCGCTTTGTGATGCCAAATATTATGAAAATGCTGTACAGAGAACTGGAATTGAATTTTAGTATTTTCTGTATTTCAATATTTTGTTTTTGTTATGATTTAGGTTTAACTAGTGCTTTTAATGCTTTGTTTATTAAAAGTATATATTATGGACTCAGCTCACGTATTTGTTTTCTAGCATCCCATGTTATATAAACCATAATTCATTACCTATTGCTTTGGATGATAAAATTGAGGTATTATTTTTATTCATGTTGAAACAGGGCGAAATTTGTTTCAACCTAGAATTTTTCATATTTCTTATTTATTCAGGTTCCTAATTGAATATTGATGTGGCAGTTATTTGATTCATCAGGGAATTTGATACACAAAAGTAGGTGTTTTATCGGCATATAATTTGCAAAGTAAGTGCAGAACAATTGATTGGTATATAGTGATGAAGTTTTGAAAGAATCACAATTAGCAGGTTGGTTTAAATTTTGAAATGTCTAAACATTTCACTATCTTTTTCCTGTTTATTCCATGCCTCAATGTGTGAATGAATGTATAAAAATTTGGTACATTACATTTAACGAATTTGAAAATTGAAGTTCTGAAATGAATCTGTTTAGGTATCACAATTATTGCTGTTGAAACTCTCGAAAAGTCTGTACGAGTTACACTGTTAGCCACAATTGAAACCTACGAAATTATACCTATGAATTCATTATAGAATTCTAAATTTGAAGTGTTTGTGACATATAAGAGAGTTGGAAAGTGAAGCGCATTTTCAAATAAGTACCAGTTCATTCAATTTCACATTGTAACGTTAAATGATCTTGATGTGCATTTGATTTCGTAGTATCAATATAATCTCACACTGGGCTAGTTTCGAGTCACATTTGGCATCACAATTTGATGTCTCGAAATGACCAACGGGGCACAGAATAGACGTTTATGCGATAATAATGGAAGTCACTTTGCGATTCACTGATGTGTTCTGAAACATGAAAGTGAAGTCCACTACCATCTCTGAGATTATTTTGTGTTAACTGGGCTTGTTCATAGCCTTGCGAATTTCGCAATTTTTCTGCGAATGAAATGGATGCCGACATGGTTATTCTGCATCAACGATTGGTTCAGCATGTCTGGCATCCATTTTATTAGCAGAAAAATTGCGAAATTCGCAATGGTATGAACAAAACTTTACATTTTGGTTGTTCTCGATATCTTCACAAAATATGTCGTAATTTACCCGCTAAAAAAGGCTACTACTCGGCCTTGCTTGAATCGATTGACAGTGGACTATTTCCCAACTGTCGGTATTCCGAACAAAATAATATCGGACTTGGGTACTCAGTTTTCTTCTCCTCGGTGGAAGCAAACGTTGGATACATACGATATCCAATAGCGATATTTACCTCAGTCAGACATCCCTCCAAGCCAATCCTTCAGAACGAATAATGAAGGAACTCGGTAGGTTATTCGTCAGAGCATACTGTCATGGCAAACATACCCGGTGGTCAGTTGAAGTGGTCAAATTTGGCAACATTTTTAACAACGTTGTGCATGAATCAACGAGGTTCACACCAAACGAACTGCAATTTGGGGGTCAAAGGTTAAAATTGTTACCAGAAAGACTCCTGACATACTCTTAATCGAACACGAACAAAAGCTTTTTCTCGCCCGGACAACTCTCGAAGGTAAGGCTGCCAGGAGTGCAAATAATAACCCGGGAAGACCATATCCAAAGTTTGTTCGGGGTCAAAGAGACTAAACTAACAGAAGGGTTTAATAAGGTCTAGCCAGTCAGAATCTTAATTGTAGCATCAACGCGTCATATTGACGTACTTGGACATGAGTACAGAGTCGAACTCGAAACAAGCAACAAAACTGTCAGCAGTATAACTCTCATATACCAAGAGCTAGAGTCCGTCACTGTCTATAGAGAACGGCGGCCATGACATGTCTATATACGTCACAAATGTTCTTTCATCTCTTTCTATTAGTGTCCCCATTGTCTTATGGGGATTAGACTCTCCTGCTAAATAATGTTTAGTCTCTTTGGTTCCGGGTGACTTGGTGTTGCTTCGTGCGAACTCGCGATCATCCACGATAAATTCGGAAATTAAGAAGTTCTTTCTCCTATTTGAAGGACCTAACCGGGTGAAAACAGAAGTAAGTTTTGCTTCTTACGTCTTACTTGCTCCTGAGACTAACCGTGATCGAGGAACTTTTCATGCGAGTCATCTTCGAAGACATATTTTCCTAAGGTAAAAGCGTGAATTTTTGTTTCTGCCGGTATCAACAGCTTGGGGTGGTAGTTCTCGAGTTTCAACGTATACGAATTCAATGTTGTATCTCTTACCAACGCGTGGTGTTTGTATTGCTCTATGTTACTTCAAACGTTTGAAAATGATTTCGCATGAACTCGAGAATAGACCCCCAGGCCGTACTTGTTATAACAGTTTTTTGCTAAGGTTCTACCTTACTTTGGCGAAGCCGGTCCCATCGCCAGTAATAATACGGAGTACAAACATTTCTGAATATGTTCAAGTACGAGCGGAGCTCCCACACGACTTGCACTTTGTATTCGCAAATAATCGTGAGTGGCACTCTCAAGCCCCTTCCCGAGTAGGTTGGTCAGTTGTTTACTATCAAGGAGACTTGAACGGTAACAATATTAAAACGCCAAAATCATGGACGAAAATTCTCTTTTGGCAAACTGTACTGCGTACGTTGTGCTATGTGCCAGATATCTACACTACTCCGAAAAGCTAAAATACGCTAGAGAATGTGGTGGACGTTATCCCTAAATAAGACTAGAAATTCAAGTATTTGGTAGGACGAGTGACGACCACTCCATTTTTACAAATTAAAAATATACTTGGATAGACTAGCGATTGAACAGGATGCGTGTGGGAGCAGCGCGTCCATCAGAAATCCAAGTAACCACGAGTATGAATTCTCTTTGACTCGGTACAAATTTACCGACAGTCCGTGGGTATGGGCAAGTATAGGCAAGTGCGAGTGCGATTAGCAAATACTCGCGAGTATCTCCTCCCACACACATCGCAAGTGCCCGTATTTGCGAATATTCGAGATGTGTCTGGGACCGGCTTGGAGAACAGTGAATTTATTTCGAGCTTGTCGATAAACTCACGTACTGCTGAATCGAAACAACCCTTTTGGTTGCAAGGTTATCATTTTGATACTTATCAAAATAATTTTCGTAAGCCTGACGTGTTTCATACTTTTAGATAAGAGGGTGATTATTGTAAAATAATGTCATGTTAACCAAATTTTCATATTTTTAGTGCTACATTTGTTACAATAAAAATCGCCTGGAAGCTGAATTCCTCCTTATTTTCTTGCCAACCCGATACCTGAGCCGTTTTGTCTCAAGTGAGTTCTAATCGTTAACGGATTCAAGTCCATTTACGAGTAACCAGCAAAATCATTTTGATAGCGATGAAACTAAACTTAAATACAGTTTGTTGAAATGGCTATTATACTACGACTTATGATTGGTAGATCAGTGAACCTGATGTGCCAGATTATGCGAATTTATATTTGTTGCGTGGAAGGATACGAAATAACTTCTTCCCGACCAGTTGCAACAATTACTTTATTATTTTCATGGGTACACTTCTATAGGAAAGATTCCGAAAATGTATTCACAATATATTTTCATCAAGTCTGCAATTAAATATGAGGATTATTAATTCTAAACATCATAGCCTTGTCTAACTTCTCTTAGGTCTATAAACTTATATATAACTTATATACAAAATAAGGAACAGTTAAATCAGCTGTTATTTCTTTATTTACAGAGCCTTTCCAATTCCATAATTTACAGAGCCTTTCCAATTCGAGTCTACTGCAGTTGTGATATCATAAATGGTAAGGGATAGGAAATGTGATGATTTTTTTCTAATTGGTATCTACTATATGTCATACATGGGTTGTGTAACTAATTTATTAGGAACTGTACCTTTTTTTCAAGTAAGTTATTAATGAGACTAACGTATTGAAGAATGTCAAAAATTCTCAGGGAACATACAAAATTGATCCAAACATATAGTGTATATAGTTTTGTGTGGAAGAGTTGACAAAAAGTTTGAGAGCACTGATTATTGAATAAACTATTCTGAACATCATATTATTGAGCTCGAAGTACACAACTCAAACCCAATGTAACCATGATCTACATGCACAGACTCAAATTTAAAATGCTCTGTATACTTCAGATTATCCGTACACCCGCATGGGTTTCTATATTCCCGCATTAGGATTCTAAAGTTATGTGAAGAGAGATAATTGATGTGACTCCATTCCAGTTCATACTAGTTATTTATGCAACTAGTGCAAAAAGTAAGTGTTTATTGCACTCGCCGTGAAATTGACCGACGAGGCCGTCAGGCCGAGTTGGACAACACTTCGAGTGCACTAAACAATGTTTGCACGAGTTGCATACCATATTTTTTCTACGTTTGTGCAAAAACCAAAAACTGTTTCATTTAGGTGGTACTAAAGTGTAAGGAAGACATTCGTTGCTCAAATCCAGCTGCTAAAAGTAATATAATAATATTCAAAGAAACACATTTTATTTTTATTAAATTATATTTTCTAGTAATGTAATCCCAGTATGTAATAAATATGATTGACAATAATATGAAATATACAACTGATTAAAACGTAATAATAGAAAACGGGCTACATATGGCATCGATTTGACTTTTATGTTTGTCATGATGGCAGAACACTCATTGCAATGAAGAACCAGTTTTTCCACTAAATACAGTTCAATGAAGTTTTGTTTTTTGCATGAACGTAGAAAAATTCATACAAGAACTGACATTTTACAGAAAAAAAAATAGGAGTTTTCAGTGAAAAATAGAGGACCGTAACAATTTTCAATAAAAGTTATTTTAGTATTGAAAGAATGTTCACTATGGATATCCAAATATACAAGAATTTATTATAGGTGTCTGAAATGATATTATTTTGATCTTTTTGGACTCTTTACATCCTACTATGCTATTCCAAAATAACAAGGGTGTGAGCTACACATTACCATAGCTGCCAAACAAAATACATTCACTCAGATGAGTTTGAAAATTCGATATTCATAAATCATTACAATTCATGTTGTAAGATGCGTAAATTAAGTGAGATCTTTCACTCGAAATGTTTAAATTGTAACATATATCAAAATCTTACTTGGTACTCAGGTCCTAATGAATTGCCCAACTGTATATTAATTTTACGTTTTATTATGATCTGGGGTGCAATGATCACATTCAGTTTATTACAAATTTAACTACTTTCTCACTCCGACATACACAATTTCCATCAACACATCCTTCTCTATTAGCAAGAACATATTTAGTGTATGATTTGAAATAGCAAATCTAGCTGTGCAAAACAGTTACGAACTGTTTGTGTAAAATCATTATAATATATCGACACCCCCAATGAGAAAGGTCATAAATCGAGACAACCCTCGGCCATTTCTTCACTGGGAAGTAGTCAGAAAGAACACTGAATATTTTTGACATATACATATGGAAAAAGATACAAATATCACTAAGCCCTCTGACAACTTTGTTTATACAAAGTTAAGTAATCCAGTTTCTGAAGAAGATCAGCCAATATTTGAGTTCAAACTGAATTCGTCACCTTAGAATAAGAGAGTTCTATCTGAACATATGACTGTTTTGAAGAAAGGCTGACAAAGTTTGTAACACATGTGTTTAGATTAGCTAAAAGTAAACCACCTTGTAAAATATTTTTGTGTGTGATCCGAATTAAGAAGAATAGGAATAGGAATTCAAATTTACCCATGTTTATATCTACTACACAAGATTTCGCAATGAAGATATTCAGATAGAACCATGTTTTTTAACTTTTTTAAGAAATCGTAATAATAAAAGAGTTCTGTCTGCTACTTACATCTATGTTAATCCTACATAGTACATACAGTTGAAGAAATCGTAGTAATGAAAAGTTTCATCTGCAACTTACATATTTGTTCAATTATCATAGTGAATTCAGTACAAGAAATCGTAATAATAACATC